>JAODAL010052173.1:0-26162 GCA_025379985.1 Phyllomedusa bahiana
AAAAATTAGAAAAAAAACCCGATGCAAAATGTCCCTGCAGACCCTGTTCTGCATGAACCTGAAACCATGGCCTCAGTGGTGAAAATCAACAGTGGTAATAAAAGAATTACTTATTTCTATTCCTCTGTATCTTTAAAATTTCTTTTGCAGTGGCGGGGGAAGATTTTTTTATAGGGACAGTGTTGAATAAAACTTAGCTCTTAGAATGCCAAATAAAACCCTTAAAAAGTTGACCGAGTGTCTAGCAGTAAGAAACTCAAAATATCCAGCACAATACTGATACTGTTTCACATAGTAAAATAAAATATGTCAACCTACCCACCTTAATGAACATAGTGATGATAAGCAAAAAATAGGAACAATTTGACCAGTGATGGCTTCAAGGATGGTCAAATGGTGCTTTACACGTTGCAAATAAAAGGATCTAGATTCAGAGAAAACCCTATCGCCCTTTTGCCCCTAAACTACAAACCAGGAGTACCGCAAAAAAGGGACCCCCCCAAGAATTGCCCAAATAAAGAGTCCTTGTTAGGTGCACAAATAATTATGACTAAATTATCCTGACCTGTTTCGCTCTCCCTTATGATGATAAATAAAATATCTGCTGAGCGGATAATTAACTAGAGCTATCACTTAAAGTAGTAAAGCCATAATAAAGCAGAAAGCCCCAAGGCTAATGGCAATCCAGGAGCTGGGGGAAAAATTTAAAACCCCCCCCCCATAACAGACTAAGACTAAGACACAGTAATGGAGTCTTTTCTGGGAAGCTGCACCAAGGTTAGGTGTTTAGGGCATCATAGGGATGATAGGGTTTTCTCTGGACCTGGATCCCTTCATTCCGTATATTTGACCATCCTTAAAGCCATACCTTTAAAGTATCTTTTAAATCACCCATTTTTTTGTTTATTATCACCTTGTTCATTATAGTGAGTAGGTTTATACATGTTATTACACTATGTGAGGCAGTGATGGTATTGTGTTGGTTACTTTGAGTTCATTACTGCTAGACACTAGGTCAGCTTTGAAATTGTTTTCATTTGTACATTAAAAGTTGTTTCATTCAATCCAAGGTATGTTTTTGGACTTTGGGAGAATCTCTGATTAATCTAAAGGGACTGTGTTGTGCATCTAGGAATATTGTTGTTGGAATAGATCCCTATACGTTTTAGCAGTGGTTCAACTTAAATTGTGAAACAAATTCAGATTTTTAAGTTACCCCAATATTATGGTAACTGGTAGTGACACTGCCCAGAAGGGGCCAACCAGGGGGGAATCGGTGCCCAAAAGCGCTGACTCCCCCCAATTTCCCTGACTCCGATCCTGACTCCCTCATCCGACGCATGTTTAAAGGTAAATTTACCGTAGTAAAATGGGAACATCAGGGTTTTTATCACCTTATGAACAATAATCAAGCTATTTGGAAAACATCCCGACAAAAATGGTAAAAAAGTTTTGATCTTTTTTACTTTCAGGGCCCCTATTCACTATCCCCCCAGCTTTGAAATGTGAGACACCATCATCTTTTAGCTCATTACATACTTATAATAAATTGATCTGATGGGCTGAAGAAATTTTGGTAACAGTTTTGATGGCAAGACTCCCCCTCCCCCCAAAATGGGCACGACTACGACTCCACAGCCCTTTTTTCCCCCCAAAAATGCATATAAAAGCTAACCCCCACTTAGAGTCAGGGCTATGTTAAAATTCAATATGGCTGATCTGAATTAAATAACTTGGATCTGAGTCAAATTTGACGTCAACCGATCCAAGTGAAAACCTACTCGGGAAGACATCCCCTTTTGTGCATGTTCCCATGCCAGCTGCGCCCAAATTGGTGTTCTTCCTCTATACATGTCTCTAGTTTTACATGTGGCTTTTTCTGTACCCCTTGTACTCATGGAATTTGGGGTCCACTGGCTACTAAATGTTTCCCAGATAGAGATGGGTACATGGGATATTTATGTGTCCCTTTCCCAAAAGAACATATAAAAATGGGATATCCAAATGTGAAATCCTTTCAGCTGTACAGTTAGGGTTAGGTTCACACAGTGAATTATAGAGGGGGCCAGCCCCATTTACCTTCAATTAGAGTCATTTCTCTCCCCCGGCGGTAAATTGATAAATTTTTTACAGAGGGGGAACAACAAAATTCATAGCTCTCTATGAGAGCTATGAATTACCGTAATTGCGCGGTGCATGTCGGGTGTATTAAAGCACAAATACGTGGTTAAAAGCACCTAGCAATTACGCCGTGTGAACATACCCTTAGGCTATGTCTCCACGGCATAGCAAAACGATCGTATTTTCGGAAAATACGATCGTTTAGGCAGCCCCATAGACAATAAAAGAAAAAACGACCTGTAGTCTACGCAGGTCATTTTTTCTCTGCTCGTCTTCTGGCGCCAGCATGTTATACAACGCTGGCGCTTTGAGTTTTTCGTGGTCTTCCCATACAATCAATTGTATTGTCCGACAGCAAAAAAATGAGAACCGACCGTGGTTTTTGGGCAAAATGTAACAAAAACTACAATTGTGCAATGGACAAAAACGGTCGTTTTCGGTTTTTTGTCTGTGCTGGGGATTAGCCTTATATTAGTCCTATGAAAGCTAAAAGGGGGGATGCTTCATTAAACAATTCTTCATGTCTAACAGACATATTTATGAACGAAGATCTGGAAATCACACCCAGAAATAAAACTTATTTAGAAGTTATGTATTTTGTACTGTGTCCATATTGATCGTTAATTTGAGTAATTATTGGAATTAGATGATAATGTAGCACATTATATGTCGCTTACACCATCTTGCTATATTTATTGTTCCAAAAACAGATTGCAGCAAAATGTTTGAAACTACTGCAAGTGTCTCTGGTGGAGCTGCAAAGAATGCCGGGGTAATAAAATCTGTTGTTTAGGAGCCAAATTGCTGAGTGCTATGAGACGAGAGGTCAGACAATGACTCAACAGTTCAGCATATTCCATATTCTACACAGCACTGAGATATATGGATCACTTGTATACATTAGGATGTTCTTGCATCTATACATGCAAATGAGTGCACCACTTTCAATGCATTATAAAACAACCGTGAAATTAGAAAAAAACAGAGGTGTTTATATCTCTGTTCAAGGGCAAACAGACAGGAAAGGGCCCCCATGAAAAATAAAAAAAAAAGGGGCCCTTTGTTCTCCAATCTCTATCATAGAGCCTCCTTATCTCTCTCTAACCTTTTTACCCAAGAACATTTTAGAATACATTAAAAGTTCTGTGGAGCATTCAAGGCAAATAAGTCTCCCTCCTTAACAAGAAAATGTACTCCTTTTGAGTTTATCAATCCTTCAGAATTGTGAGCCAGAGCTACCATCAGGAATTTCAGGGCCCTCCACCCCCCAAACAAGAAAAAAAAATTGTGCCATTGTTTTTGGGTTAAGTTTTTGTTGGAGTTTATACCATACAGTTTAATTGACATGTTATCTTTATTTTGCGGGTCAATACATATACAGGGGCCAAAAATACCACCATTCCATCAATGTCACCCTTATCTTTGATGAATATCACCATATGTTAATGATCAAAACAACCTTTAATTTAAGACCAATTTTCCCCAAGAAAAAAACCCTGTACAAAGAACAAATAATAACCCACCAATCATCCCATAAAATGACTAATACCACTATAATTTGATTTATCAAATCAATAAACCAAAACCAAGCTTACCAACAAGGACATTATACAAGAACCAAATAATGCCGCCATATCATCACCACATATCACTACCATAAAGTGACTGAATAATACCACCATACTGTTACTGAATATAAACCATCAAGACCAAGACCAATATTACTGTCATACAGTGACCCTATAGTGGTAGGTACAAGTGTACAACAGGTGCTCTGCACATATACTGCATAAAAAATTGCAGTGCAGTTACGTCCAGTGACTCACAGGAGATGTCTTCTCTGATGAGTCATTCACTTTCCCTTTTCTTCTCCATCCATTCGAGACCACCTATTCCAGCCATGACCCATTCCTGCTTACAACACAAACTCCTGAGAGTCCTCACTTTTCTTTCATCTTTCCATCTGCACCCCCATATGTACAAGCTCCTTATCCACAGTGCCTCAAATGGTTATAATAACCCCTTTGGTGTCCTGGTAGTTAGGTAAGTAGAGCCCCTGGCAGCTAGGTATATAGGCCCACTCAGTAGGTAGGTATATAGCCCCCTAGTAGGTATGTAGTTTATATAGGACCCCCAGTAGGTAAATATATAGGGCCCCGTCTACTAGATAGGTATTTGGGGCCCACATTAGGTAGGTAGGAATATAGGCCCTCTTCGTAGGTAGGTATATAGGCCTCCTCAGTATGTAGGTAGGTATATAGGTTTCCCTAGTAGGTAAGTATATGGGGCCCCCAGTAGGTAGGTAGGTATGCAGGCCCTCTCAGTAGGTAATTGGCTATATAGGTCCTCTCAGTAGGTAGTTATATAGACTCTCCAGTAGGTAGGTATGTAAAGCCTCTACAGTAGGTAAGTAGGTATATAGCTCCCCACCCTTTAGGTAGGCATGCAGGGACTTCACAGTAGATATGTAGGTACATAACTCACTAAAAGTGAGGGATATTTGGATTTTGGGTGAAATTGATGGAAAATCGTAAAAATTTCATACTACAGTAAAATTTTATCCTGAAAGTCGGCCACTTAAGACGTAGCATGCAATGTTGATTTTCTCATCTCAAACAATTTAATGAAACAAAAGCCAACAACAGTGGAGGGTATACACCATCAAAAAATATCAGTGTCTCAATAACATGTCATGTGATTTTGAGCATCAATTGCAGCTTGACAACAACGTCTCATGCTGTTCACAAGTCGAGTTATTGACTGCTGAGGCACGGCATCCCACTATTCTTGAAGGGCACTCCTCAGGTCATTGAAGTTCAGGGGGTACAGAGTTACGGGCTTCTACACAGTAAGTCAGCTGCTCCCATATATTTTCTAGAGTGTTCAGTCAAAGAAGTCTGTACTGCCTTCTTCATATTTTCATTTTCTATCAGGGAAAAGAGGTTTTGAAAGAGGGCTATCTATTACATACAACCTCTTATTAAGAGTTGATAATGAGATCAAACCGAACTACATCATTAAGTGGGAGAGAGATCTGGCATGTTGTTTCTCTTATGATACTTGGATATCGGCATCAATGGCCTCCAGTAAATCTTCCAGATGTATAAACCATTTGGAAATAATGAAAAAAATAGATCTTAGATGGTATCTAACACCTAACCGAACTGCTCATTTCTCTCTACCAGGTTCATCGCTGTGCTGGAGGGGTTGTGGATCAGTGGGTACATTGATACACATGTGGTGGTACTGCCCCTCTATCTTAACTTTTTGGAAACAAATTGAGGGACTTATCTCTAAACTTTTTTCAATTAGGTTCCACTTGAAACCGCCTCTCGCTCTCTTAGATATTGAACTTTTAGAGTTCCCAGCTCAATTTAGAACAGTTCTTTACCACATCCTCATTGCCGCTAGACTAACTATAGCTAGGTATTGGAGATCTGACTCTCCCATAGCCATAACCGAAGTACTCCACAGAGTCAATTACCAGTACCGTTGTGAAACTTATCTGCCGATTCCTCCACATAAAGTGCATATAATTAGAGATAACTGGAAGGTCTGGACAGAATCGGTCTTTTTCAGTAAAGATTAAAACTCTCAGTTGGGTTAAATGTAACCCAATAAATTTACACGTTTTCTTTGTGTGGGATTGACATAATTGCCTCCTAGTACCCTAAGAGACTCAGTTAAATTAGCAGCTCTGTTGGCGAACGCTCTATTTACTTTGGAATTCTTTTTGATACTGTCTCTCATAATGCTTGTAACTTTTCTTTTTGATTATCTGTTGTGTAGTAATGTCTATGGCTTGTTTATATTGGTTAGTTTTTTATGTAAAAGCACCAATGTTAATCTGCTTCATTTATTGCGATGGTAGTGCTTTTGTATGTTCTAATTTTTATGTTGGAAAATAAAAAATTTCATGATTAAAAAAAAGAAAGTGCAGACGCTCTATTTGAGGTGTCCCAGTCTCCAACAACCGTTACCTAATGATGCAACCTCGATGAGCTGGAGCATTTTCGTCCATGGAGATGAAATTAGCCGTGTGTTTTTCATGCAGAGGCACAATGACTGGATAAATGATGTTATTCAAGTAGTAGGGGCTTGTCACTGTACCATTCACAAAGTGTAGGGCAGTTCTATATTGACTAGACATATCTGCACACACTGTAACATTACCACCACCACCAAAGGCTTGTGAGTGACAACACTGATGTCTCCAGCATCGTTGGCGGCCGTCACTTCGGCTCAGAGTGAATTGACTTTCATCTCTGAACAGCACTGAGGACCATTGGTCCCTCATCCAGGGTAGATGCTCCCTGGTCCATGAAAGACAATGATGCCTGTGCCTGGTGATGTGGTCAAGTACCCTTGCCAGACGTCTAGTGCGCAGACCACGCTGATGTAAATGGTCTGACCTGACACTTGGGTGCGTGTGGTATTTATTGAGTGTGCATGTCTATAAGTGGTAGACATGCATACATGCTCAGCATCTAAGCAGATATACATGAGGGAAATTCATCTTACCACCTCCTGCTTGGCTGTACTGCAACCCAATTGCAGGATGCCAACCAGCAGTCATGGTAGTGAAAGCAGGCAATTCAGGCCTAGGAAATGTCAGGAGCAAAGTGCTGGTGTTCGCTAATGCCGGATGCTAGCTCCTCAGCAAGGGAATGGGAAGAGGTGAGTATCAGTCAGAGGGGAATGTGTACCTACAGGAGGCTATATACCATGTACAGGAGGCTATGTCTGTGTACCTAAAGGGGGTGTATATATCTACACTAGGCTGTATACCTACAGAGGCATATAGGTACAGGAGGCTGTGTACCTACAGGGGACATATATAACTACAGTGGGCAGTATACCTATAGGAGGCATATATATACACCTACAGGGGTCTGTAAACCCACAGTAGGCAATACACCTACCTGTCTACAGGGGGTTCTCTACCTACTTGTCTACAGGGGACTATATATCTACAAGGGACTGTATACCTACAGGGTGCTGTATACCTATCTACCTACAGGGTGAATATATATCTACCTATCTACAGCGATATGTATACCTACCTACCGGGGGCATTTATACCTGCCATCTTCACGGGGATGAATACCTACCTATCTATCTACAAGAGGCATATATAATAGGAAAGCCATGCTTGTATGCTAGTCTGCACTATATTTGTGTATATACAGTGTCAAACTGGCCCACTGGAAGATTGGACGAGGAGCATCCCAGTGCTGGCGGCATGATGACGTCACACCGCCATTGTCAGGCTGAACGGGAACGTGCTCGGCTGGGAAAGAGGTAATGTAAGTATTACTGCTATTATTTTTAGTGGCAGTTACCTGCCTGTGGGCACCTATATCCATCTATATACCTGCCTGTGGGGACCTATATCTATATAACTGCCTGAGGGGACTCAATATATTTATCTATATACCTGCCTGTGGGGACCTGTATCTATATAACTGCCTGAGGGGACATATATCTATGTACCTGCCTGTGGGGACCTTATTATCTAATCTATAAAAATTATTTTCTTTTTACTATGAGGACCTTATACTTCTATATACCTGCATGTGAGGACCTATATGTATATACCGTATAGTATAGGTAAACGGTTCTGCACACCGAAGAGATAATAAGAGTTTGGGTGCTAATAGGTGGAATAGACTAGAGGTCTACAATCAATAAACATATAAATCCACCGCACACCAAAAGATTGCTTTTAAGGGTGTATTTATTAACAGATAGCCGGGATAGGACAGCAGACAAATCTGAGTATTGCACTTAGTTAGCACAATAGATACAGAGTATCCGGTAAACATATATACACAAGTATGTATTAAAATACAATGCGGATTAACAGCTGTCATATCAATAGATGTCTAAATACGATGTTTCGGCTACATGGGCCTTTATCAAGTGACATCTGTAAGATAAATATAAAATAATGTGTCAAAATTATGGCAACACTCTAAGAAGAAAATAGACAATGAGAAATATAGAAAAGAAGACAACCAAACAGAAATAGAAAATAGCTAGAAGGGGTAAGAAAGATAGAAAAGACTGATGGAAAAATGAGTAAAATAATGAGGGTAGGAAGAAAAGCTGAGTGTATATATAACATAGAAGCTTACCTAGAGTACGGCAGAATTTAATTTAGTAAGTACGGCCAAATATTTGGGCAGAAAGGCTATAGGAAGAAAGTATATAATGAAGCAGCAGTATAAGGAAAACTACATATATAAGGTACTGGAATAGAGAACATACCACCAATGAAAAGGAAGTAATTCTTATCCGCATAGGTAGAGGTCTGTTGCCTGGATAGAGCTATAGTAAAATAAATAAGAGGATAAGTGGAGGAATGGCGATTAAGCTTCCCATAAAAAGAATAGGAAGACTAGGAGGTTACCTTAAGGAGTACAGGGCATGGACAAACACGTCCGGAGGTAAGGAGGAACAGCCGGCGACTGTCTGAAGCGCGGGACGCCTAATAAAGACGCATGCGCAGAGGCTGCCCGGCTGACGGGATAGGCAGAGAATAGTGAAGGTGAAAAGATAGAGAGTGCGCCTGCGCGAGGCTCGCCGCGAAGAGGAACTGCGCACGCATGAGGCGCAGTGCCCAGTAAAGCTAATAGAAGGAAAAAGAAGAAGACCTGCGCCCGTGTAAGGTGCAGTATACAGCAAAACTAGTAGAAAGAATAGGGATAGTGTAAAATCACACTAGAGGGGCGGTATGAGTAGGAAAGAAAGGGAAAGGATGAAAGAAATAAGTGAGTAAAATAATAGAAATAATAATAATAGGGGAGTGAAAACAGGATAAGGGAACAAGGGACAAGGAGACATAGGGGATAACCAAGGAGATAGGCAAAAGAATGAGTGGAACGGAGGGATGGAATCTCAATGCAAGTAGTGCAATTACCCAATCGGTGCGGAGCATCATTTTATCTATGAGATAAACATAAAGTAAAATGAATATATTCATACAGTATTAGCAAAGGGAAGAGAACAGACTGGACAGGAGATAAAGTTAAAACATATTTTAATCCAAATAAAGGACAAATATTTTTCAATATTCCCTATTTAGCCCATTCGGTTCCAAAGTATTCAATGTATGGATCCAGAAACGTTCCCTAGTCAGAAGAGTGGCTATAAGATTGCCACTGCGGCAAGGTATTGGGATTTGTTCTATAACCTGAAAGCGTAGCTGAGATGGATGATGGTCATGACTACAAAAGTGCGCAGGTATAGGAAGTAGTGTTTCTCTACATCGTATGGTGGATTTATGTTTCGAAATCCTGTTTTTAACAGGTTGAGATGTTTGGCCCACATACGCCAAACCGCAGGGACATTTGATGAGATATACCACAAAGGTAGAATGACGAGTAAAGAAACCTTTGATAGGGAAATGTTTTTCTGTCTGTGGATGAGTAAAGGTATCCCCTTTTGTCACTGATGAGCATTGCGCACATCCTAGACATGGGAAAGTGCCCTTTCTGCATTGTAATGGTGGAGTATGAAAATCCGCAATTTGTGGGTAGGAGCGTCCCAGGACTGGCCAATGCTTTTTAATGATCTTTTGGATTTTGAATGTAAAGGGATGGTATTTCAATATCAAGGGTATACGTGGTGTCGTAATGTTATCCTTGTGTATGGTATCATTAGAGCTGTCCTGTGTCTCCGTGTTAATACATCGTTCCAGTACATGTCTCGGATAGCCACGTTCATGGAAGCGGGAAGTCATCTCTTGTAATCTGACCCTACAGGTATCAGGGTTTTGTACAATACGACGTATACGACTATATTGGGTGCATGATTACTCTTATAGTGTAACAAGCTGTTACGATCAGTCGGTTTCCTATAAAGGTCAGATGTTAAATTACCTACAGGGTCAGATGAGATGGAAGTGTCCAAGAAATGTATGATTTCTGAACTATAGTGTATTGTAAACTTAAGATCAGGGAGGACAGAGTTGATGTAGTCATGAAAGGCGAGGAGAGAGGAAGAAGGACCTAACCAGATGCAAAAAAAAATATCATCAATATATCGAAGCCATATCTTAGCGTACTGTTGGTAGAGTGGATGGGAGTAGACATGATGGGCTTCAAACATGGCCATGAATATATTGGCATACGGGGGCGCCACATTGCTGCCCATAGCTGTACCCTTCTTCTGTATATAGTACTGATCCTCAAACAGAAAGTAATTATTGTTGAGGACAAGGGCCAATAGATCCAAACAAAATTGTTTGGGTGTGGCTTCAAATGAATTCAAATCTAGGAAATCGCTGACAGCTTTACCGATCTCTGGCAATTAAGTTACAAGCATTTCATCCAGTAACAAAAATGTGGTGTGGGAAAGGGAGAATAGACTAATTCCCCTTTAGGAAATCACCTGTATCAGAAAAAAGGGGGTTTTTCTTGACTAATGTAAAGATTCTCTCGATAGAACAGGGGAGGGGTGAAAAAAGAGTCTGTGGATGCTACTAAGGGGTCCCGGGGTCGACAGGGTCTTTATGATTTTTGGTAAGGCGTAGAAAAAGGGGTTAAAGGGAGGGTGATTGACAAGAAATCTGCTGTTCGACTGTCGATATGTTTAAGAAAAGAAATGTTTTTATGGTGCCTTGATCGAAAAGCTGATTTTTCTGGGTGGGATCTCGATCCACTGGATGGTAAAAATTTTATCGAAAGTTGTCTAGATTTCATCTAGATACATACCCTTTTGCCCATGACACAATTTGCCCCCCTTTTGCTTTTAATAAAATATAGTAGCATCCACAGACAAATTTTTTAAATCACCAAAAAATTCATGGCCATTTTTGAACCCCATCATGCTACCCCCATCCACTCACCAACATACGCTAAGATAGGTTTCATAATTGATGATATTTTTTGCATCGGTTTAGGTCCTTCTTTCCTCCCCTCCCCTTTTTCATGACTACATCAACCTTCCTCCCTACTTAGTTTTAAAATACAAATTTCGAGATCAAAAAATTTCTTGGACACTTCCATCTCACCTGACCCTGTAGGTAATTTAACATCTGACCTTTATAGGAAACCGACTGATCGTAACAGCTTGTTACACTATAAGAGTAATCATGCACCCAACACGAAAAAGTCTCTACCTCGGTCCCAATATAGTTGTATACGTCGTATTGTACAAAACCCTGATACCTGTAGGGTCAGATTACAAGAGATGACTTCCCGCTTCCATGAACTGGCAAACCGAGACAGACGGAACGATTTTAACAGGAACACAGGCAGCCTAATGATACCCTACACAAGGAAACATTACACACCAGTAAAACCCTTGATATTGAAATACCATCCCTTTACATTCAAAATCCATAACATCATTAAAAAGCATTGGCCAGTCCTGGGACGCTCCTACCCACAAATTGCGGATTTTCATACTCCACCATTACAATGCTTCAAAAGGGAAAGAAATTTACGGGATTATCTTGTGAAAGCAGATATCGGATCTCTTAGACCTCAGACTAGACAGATGACACTCTCTACATTCAGAAAAGGGCACTTTCCCATGTCTAGGATGCGCGCAATGCTCATCAGTGACAAAAGGGGATACCTGTACTCATCCACAGACAGAAAAACATTTCCTTATCAAAGGCTTCTTTACTTGTCTTTCTACCTTTGTGGTATATCTCATCAAATGTCCCTGCGGTTTGGCATATGTGGGCCAAACATCTCAACCTGTTAAAAACAGGATTTCGAAACATAAATCCACCATACGATGTAGAGAAACACTACTTCCTATACCGGCGCACTTTTGTAGTCATGACCATCATCCATCTCATATATAATATCAGTTGCTTGGCACCTTCTTGTTTTATTCACAAATGCTGGGTATGTACATAAGTAACAAAATCCACTATTAGTATGTACCCGCATAAAAGATTAACCTTAATCAAGTGTTTAATCAAATCAAATACATTTATTTTGAAGCGACCAACTTAGACATAAACGCTTTCAGTCCGGTTTAGACCTTCATCAGATGTGTCGCTCTTGTAATGTGAAAGATATAAGACCGGCGGGTTATAGAAAGCAGGAACACTGGCCGCAGCTCAGTAAGATGGAAGATGCAAGCGCCGCGTCGTATTTAGACATCTATTGATATAATACATACTTGTGTATATATGTTTACCTGATACTCTGTATCTATTGTGCTAACTAAGTACAATACTCAGATTTGTCTGCTGTCTTATCCCGACTATCTGTTAATAAATACACCTTTAAAAGCAATCTTTTGGTGTGCGGTGGATTTATGTTTATTTATCTATATTTATTTACCTGCCTGTGGGGACCTATATCTATATACCTGCCTGAGGGGACCTATATCTATATACCGGACTGCCTGTGGGGACCTATATCTATATACCTGACTGACTCAGCGAACCTATATGTATATGCCTGCTTGCCTGAGGGGACATATATCTATATACCTGCCGGCCCGAGGGGGCATATATCTATATACCTGCTGCTCGAATGGATATATATCTATATATCTGACTGCCCGAGGGGACATATATCTATATATCTGCCTGCCCGAGGGGACATATATCTATATATCTGCCTGCCCGAGGGGACATATATCTATATTTCTGCCTGTCTGAGGGGACACATATCTATATGCCTGCCTGACTGAGGGGACATATATCTATATACATGCCTGCTTGAGCGGACATATCTATATACCTGACTAACTGAGGGAACCTATATATAACTGTCTGAGGGGACCTATACATGCCTGTCTAACTGAGGAGACCTATATACCTACCTAATTGAAGGGACTTATTTACCTATAAGTAAGGAGTTGCTGTAAAAGTGAGAATTCTAAGATATTTGTGTCCAAATCTGCAGGGACGAGAAGTCAGCATTGTGGTGTGGATCGCTTTGGGAAGAAAAGAGAACATGAACGACTCATCGGAGAAACGTCACCTGTGAGTCCCTAAATGTACCTGAACTGTACCTGAGCTGTGCAAAGTGTAATGATTTATATTCAGTAATGGTATGGCGGTAGTATTCCATCATTATGTGGTGGTGATATGTAGTCATAGTGTTGTGGTATTATTCATTCACTATATGGTGGTGATATTAGGTCATGGTGTGGAGGTATTATTCAGTTGCTATGTGGTGGTGATATGTGGTCATGATGTTGAGGTATTTTTTAGTCACCATGTGGTGTGATGTGTGGTTGTGGTGTGATGTTATTATTCAGTCGCTAAAAAAATAGTGATGCTAAGCAAAAAAAAAAAAAAAAAAAATATATATATATATATGAATTAATAAAACATGACAAAAACTGTGTTAGATTTGGTGTCACCAGGGTTATACCAGCCCCCTCCCCCTTTCTTCCTGCAGGAACTGACTGCTGATGGTGACAAGGGGGTGTCAAAATGACTCACCAGGGCGAAAAATAATCTGTATGGATCCTGTGGGCTGAATGTCTCCCATAGTATACATACACCTCATTAATAGCCATGGTAGCAGTCCCTGTATTCACCTAGCCCCACACAGAAGTTAAGTGATTTCTCATACACTTAGGCTATGTCTACACAGCATGCAAAAACGATCGAATTTTCGGAGGTTTTAGGATCCTACTGCCGAAAATCCGATCGTTTTGCATGCCTATAGACTTTAATAGAAAAAACGACTGTAGTCTACACAGGTTGTTTTTTTTTCCCAATTGTTTTCTGGCGCCGGCGTATTTAGGCACATGTTCTTAAATACACCAGCGTTTTTCTGTCAGTTTCCCATACAATCAATTTGCTGATGGCAAAAAAAGAGAACCGACCGCGGTTTTTGCAAATCCAATGACAAAAACCATGGTCGTGCATCGGA
Organism: Phyllomedusa bahiana; assembly: GCA_025379985.1. NCBI lineage: Eukaryota > Metazoa > Chordata > Amphibia > Anura > Hylidae > Phyllomedusa > Phyllomedusa bahiana. The sequence goes on from JAODAL010052173.1 coordinate 13,980, forward strand.
CAAAAACCGGTTGACTTGTTGTGTGGGTCCAGCCTTACCACACAACTCATCAGGAGCAAGGCTGCAGCATGGAGTAACCTCCACCCCCCCTCCGCCGCACTGATATAGCTTTCATTTATACTTGTGTGGCTATGTCAGGCAGTCATGTGCAGAGCACTCCAGCGGGCATCTGTCTGGTAGGACAGATTGCCAGTCCAGGCATTCTGGCAACCTATTTATAACATCACTTTACAGGCATTGCTCAGTTTTATTAATACCTTTCCCTGATCCCCGTTCCTGTCCTTTGGGCGTTGGCTAAAAAATTTTAAAGGGTTTTTTGAAACAAGGTAAAAAACAGATATTAAAAAAGAAAAACAATTACACATTTCTTAAAAGTACATGTCTAGAGATTATTTGATTACATTATTCAGGCCATTGGTTTGCATAGATACATTTATAAATAGCTATATATATATAAAAAATCCAAGAATTCTCCCCTTTGTAGGTTTTCGGGAAAATAGTTTAAAAATTTGTTCCGCAATTTGCTCAATTGGATTAACTGAAACACATTTAAAGTCTGTGAACAGTACTACAGTGTTTCAGAACGCAATGTTTTAAAAACCTTTACAAGTGCTTAAAGGGGTGTTCTCATGAACACTTTTTAGCGCTTTTGTGCTCGGTTATCTTCGGAACCCCCGTAGAAATGAAAAGGGAGGATAGCTATAAGCACCTTTCTAGCCATTCTCGGATGGCAGTCAGTAGAAAGCACCCGTAGCATTTTAACAAACACTCATGGAAACCCCTTTTGACTCCTTAAAAAAATATGAATAACCCCTATGGGGACCGAAATTGACATATGGTACTCATGAGGTCTTTGGACTCACAAGTGGAGCTGTATATTAATGTCATGGGCGATTAACCCTTGAAAACAGAGGAAAGGGGTCCTTTGCTCCCGCCCCTGGCTTTTTGGGAAACCCGAAATGTAGCAAAGGGTTCCGGGGCCTCAGAGGGAAAAGGGGGATGGTGATCAAAGGTAGAAAAACGTAGCAGTACAGACTGTATTGCTAGACCCTAGCAGCAATATAAAGGCCCCACCGGGGGCTGTAAAAGCGGTCAATTCTGTTTAAGAATCCGACGGTATTTTTATATTTTTGAATGGTTTTGAGGGGGTGGTTCTTCCACAGTTGGGGGTTCGTTATTCCCCTTAACCCTTGAATAGCATGTTCCAAATTTTTCGGAAAGCCCGGGTGTAATCCCCCATAAAAAACCGTGCAGGGGACTACTGGGCAATTTTCTTTTAAGTTACAATGAAGGGAAAAAATTTTTTTGACCCCTTGCTGGTTTGAATTTTTCCCCACTGACAAAGACAAAAACCCTTTTTAAATTTTTTAAAGGGGGGTTTAAAATTTTAAAGTTTGAGAGATAGAGTATCAAAAAAAAAAATCCAGAAAAAACACTTTTTTATAAATTTTTTAGCATTTTGCAGGGGACATAAGTATTTTATCCTCTGGGGCAAACAAGACTTTAAAATTTGGGGGAAAAACCTTGTTGGCAAGACAGCGTCAGACGTTTTTTGTGTCGTGATGAGTTTTTTCACAATGTCAAGGGAGTTTTGCTACTATCTTTGCTGTACCTAAATCATTAGATTTTGAGGCGTGCTTGGGCAATCAGATTTCAACCCCCTCCCTAAGTTTTTATGGGATTAAGGTCTGGAGACTGGGTGGACCTCTATGACCCAATGGCAAATTTTTTATTTTAAAATTTTTTCCGAAGTTTTTATATTTTTCAACTAACAAGGAAATTTAGGACCAAAATGTATTTCTAATTAATGCACGATGTATCACAAAAAAAACCCCTGAACACTGGGAAAGGGAAAAAAAATCAAAAAGTTTTTCCCCCATAAAAGTGATACATGCCCAAATTTGAAAAATGGGCTCTTTTTATAAAACAAAAAAAAATTTTGGGGAGGAAGGGGTTTTGCAATCTTGTTAAAAGGTCGTCCCTGTCCAAAAAAGAAAAAAAACTTTACTTTAAAAAAGCTTTAAACCCTTTCTCTTTATTTTCTCCATTTGATGTGATAAATTTTAGCTTTTTTTTGTGTTTGTAACATCCTTTTTTCTGAAACTGAGCCGTAGCATTTTCCTCTTTGAAAGCAGTTTCCCTTTCCCATGTAAAACTACAAGATCTAGGATCCTTTGCAGAGTTTAATCTGTATTTTTCTCTCAAATCAGTCTCCTGCCCTTTGGGCCCCCCTTTTAGCTCTTTTTAAAGCCTTGGGAGAAAGGATCAAAGGGGTGTGGCTTCAAAGATTGCTCTGAAAAAAACCAAAGCCTTTTGGGCATCTGAACCTTTTGGGGTCCCCCAGAAAATATTTTTGGGGATCCCGTTTCACACAACTACTGAGCTTTTTTGTCCCCAAACCGCTGATCCAAAGTGCAAAAAAATCTTTTGAAGAGCTAATGAAAGTACATTACAAAAGTTGCCACTAGGCAACCCCTTTTTTGGCCCAAATGTTGTATAGTGCAGAATCATACTGGAGTTTAAAAAGGGGCATTCAAGTAAAAAACAGCCCCATTTTTGGGGTCTTCCCAAATTTTGGAATAAAATTAATAGGAAAATTAAAGAATCACCCTTACGCTGTGTAATATTGTGACAACAAGAGCTCCTAGGTTTGCCTTATCTGTATAGACCGGGAAAAGGAAGGAAGCATGCTAATGGGACTGTCCTTTTTCTTGTTTTTATTGTCTGGGGGGGGGGAAACCAATATTTGAAATTTTGGCCCCCTCAAAAATGTTCCCCTGGATTTCCCAAAGGGAGTCTCAATAAGTAAAATGTTAAAAATATTTAAGTATTGAAAAAGTAAGTATCAATAAAATTTTTCTTTACTTTTTTTGTGACCAAATTTAAAAGTATTTCCCAAATTTTGTTGTACTTGGGGTTTGTGGACTCACGGGGGCGGGGGAAAAAGGGTTGTTCCCAAACAAAAAACTTTTTATCCCCTATCAAAAGTTTAGGTGATAAAGTTTGATCACGGGTTCGTTGGGCTGCTGATTCTCTACTAATCGCTAGAACGGGGGTCCCTGACCTCCTTTCCTTTCTTGTCACACCTGTGCAGCAAGGGAGGTTTTGAATAGAGCAGTGGTTAAACATGCACACTGTTGCTCCATTCAAAGTCTATACAAGCGACAGAGAGCCAAGCGCTGTATTCGGCTATCTCCATCACTTCCATAGACTTTAAATGGAGCAACAGTGTAAATTTTTGGGACCGCTACCCCATTCAGGTCTTTTCTTTCTGCAAATCAGGGACCTGTGTTTTAGTTATCAGTGGGGGTTCAGAAACAGGACCTCCAGAAGCCAGACATTTATCCCCCTTATTGGGGGAAGGGGTAATAAATGTCTTTTGTGGTACAACCTCTTTACGCCTTTCTTCTACAGGCATTCTTCCCAGAAATAGCAGGATGCCTTTTTAATGCACGTTGTGCTAGGTTCCTAAGTAAATGTTTGTCAGGACTATGCTTAGTAAGAGTTTTACAAATATGTTCATGCAGGGCCGGGATGATGGGTAGGTGAAAGTAGGCGACTGCCTAGGGCACTACTCCTTCCCTGGCAGGGAAAAAGGGGGGATAAAGAGGGAGGGAGTGGACTGAATTTTTCATTTGGAGGCAAAAATTTCCTTATTTGCCCGGGTGGCCCGAATACCCTTTTCCCCGGCCTGTGGTTTATGTCTTTAATTCCCGCTATGTTTCATTATTTTGGGTATTTAGTTTTTTTTTTTTGGACCCCCGACTAAAGCCCCAAATTTCTGATGGGTTTCTGTCTCAGTGCTTTAAAAGGGGGAAATGTGTTACACATGGCAGGAGTCCTACTGCCGTTTTGTCCTCTTTTTCATATTAAATCTCTTATGAGGTTGACCAGGTTGTCCACCCCGGAGCTTTTTTAGTGGAAGCAGTTTTCTTTTTTCTAACCTCTATGAAGCTAGTTCAGGTTGGCGGCCTAGACGCAGAGTATATTGTGCTAGGCATGCTTTTCACTTTTGGCCCGGCCCGGTGTTTGGCAATTTTTTTATTACCAAACCCCCCCATCCCAGTACTTGCAACATGTTCTAACTTTTAGTTTGTGACCAACATATTGTAATCAGCACTGTTTGCATTTTTGGCCCCCCTAAACAATGGGTTGCATTATGATGATTTAAAGCATGATTTTTTGTAGGAAATAAAAGTTTTGTTTTGGGATGTTTAAATTTTTCATAAAACCACATTTTAAAACAGCCTTCTTTATTGGGGCTTTTTCCCCAGCGCAGTTTTGGTTTAGTTTTTAAATGTGCTCCAATTAAACTGCATTTAAAACCCCCAGCAAGCTTTTAATCACTTATCTAAAATGTTTGGAAAGTGAAAAAATTTTAAATTTAAAGGTTTGTAAATCCAAGATTTCAAACACAGGGCCCTTGTTACTTACTTGAAACACCTTTTTGAAACATGTTTTGTATCTAAATGTGTCTTTTTTTGGTGCTTAAAAGGTGTGAAAATTGGCATCAGATTTGAGAGCTCTTTATCCACGTTCTTGTTTTCGACAGATGGCATCTTCTGTCCCTAGACTTGGCTTTAGGTCTAGTAAGTATTTGTTAATTTTTTTTAATGTTTTGGCATTCGGGTAGATAGTTGAGCATGCCCTCTATGTTTAAAACCTATTCCCTTTGCCCGGGACTTTTTTTAAAAAGGGGGTTTGAAACCCCCTCCCATTTAGATTTTTTTTTTTTTTTTTTTTTTTAGGAGAAAAAAGGGTGTATTTTAAGTAAAATACCCAAAGAAAAGTGTAAAACCCTTTCAAATTTAATTCTAAAATAAATTTTAGACCCAAACCTGATTTTTAAATTTTAAAATTAAATTAAAAATAACAATTTTTCAAAATTTAAAGGCCTGGGTTTTAAAATTGTTGCGACCTTTAATATTTGATGTTTTTATAAATAAGTTTTCCCGGGGCTGTTAAATGATACTGTTACTCACATTGTCTGGTTATAGTGCTGCATCCCAACACTTGGCCACAGTGAAATTCCCAAAATGTCTTTTTTTAAAGTGAGGGATTTTTTCCCCTTTCTTTGGTTTTCGCTGCTGCAGTCCTACTGGTTTGACGCACATGGCTCCTATTTGAGTTTCCCACAGTGGTTTCCCAGAAACAAACTTTTGCCAGGGGCCCCGACGGTAAATCGGGCCCCAAATAGCTTATTTAACTCCTTTTTTTGTATATCAGGGGTTTCTTTTTTAACTCCTCCCACCTTCCAAGAGCCATAACTTTTTGTTTTCATATACATAGTTACCATAAAATGCACTGGGAAATGAAACAGAAATTGAAGTGGGATGAAATGTGGGAGTATGTATGTAGGGTTTTTGTTATGTTTCAGTACTTTGAAAAAAAAATTCTCTATTTCTTAAACTTGCGCTACAGTGGCGTTTTCTGTGACATCTTTTTCCATCAATGGGCCGGATTTGGGGGTTTTTTTTTAAATTGAAATTTATTTTTTACTGGGCAATTTTGGGTACATTTCATTTTTTTTTGATAATTTTTATTCCCTTTTTTTGGGGCGTGGAAAAGGACCAAGAAAACTTACCATCTTGTCTTTTGGAATTTTTTTCTTCCACGGTTTTCAGTGTACATTTCATTTTTAAACTTATTAAGGGCATTGTGATTCCCAAATTTTGTGCAACCTTTTTTTTTTGTTTTTTTTTGCCCTTTTAAAAAATTATTTTTTACCTAGACCCGGCCCGTCCCCCTTATGGTTTCCCTGACCCAAAAGGGGGCTTGATTGCTTGTAAACCTTCTCAAGGGGGCAGGTGGGCTTCAGGCCATGGTAAGGGTTTGGACCCTTTCCCTATTCAGTGACACCAATCGGCAACCTTTTACTTGGCTAGACGGAGGATCAGAGTCGGCCCCATTCTGCTGTTAGCAGGGTGTCAGTGAAATAATCAGCCGTCACGCGCACCTGCTGTGGGGCCCTTCTTAAGCTATCTGTAAAGCCCATTTTACCACAGCATTCCCCTTTTGTTGATGCTGTGGGGTCCAATTTAACTTTTGGGTAACTGTATAAAAAACTGTCGGTTAAAATCAATTTTTTGAACATACCCCAAAAATCAGGGCCCCCTTTATTTTCCGGGTCTATAAGAAATGGGAGGGGCCCCCTGTTTGTTGTTATCGGCAAAAATTGAGTTTTGCCCCTAGCATTTTCATAATGTGGACCTAAGTGGTCAAAATTTTTTAAATGGTTTTCAAATTTTTTTGGGTTGTAAAGCAACATTTTTTAAGTTTACTTCTGTTTGAGGCTTATTTTATTTATCTTTATTTGTAAAATCTGTTTATGGGGCCCCAGATATGTTTACCTCTAAACTATACAAAACAACATGAGTATTGTATAGAGCGAAAGGAAATTCTATTTAGCTTGATTTATTTGATATTTTTTCCATCCACGGTTCAGTAAGATTATATATTTTTTATAAATTTTTTTCCCAGTAATTATTGAAAACTGACATGATGCGATCATTTTATCCCATGACAGCATAAACCCCAAATTTTTTTTAATTTTGGGCTTTTTTAAAAATTTACGGGAATGAACCATGGACTGTTTACGGGTTTTTTTAGACAACTTAAAACACAGAGATATGTGTTTAGGGAACTTTTGTTGTGTAATATTCAAAGACAATGGCAACAAAATAGATAGTTGTTGAATGAAAACCTTTACTGAAAGTAGCGGATTGTAGATTAACAGCAGACATAGCCCCGGGTATCATAGAAAGGGATCTTATCTCCAACTCGTTTGCTGGGGAAATCTAAAACCCCTACTTTTGGAGAAGCCGTTTATTATAATTTATTTTGGAGGGGCCCTGATTCCCGGGCGCTGTACTTTTTTTTTAAAGGGGGGGTTTACAAAAATAACATTGGTCAAACAATTACAAAGTGACTATAAGTGAAAAAAACCCTGGTACGGGGGAAAAGAGGCCCCTCCCCGCGGGGGCCTTTAAAATCTACGGGGAAGGGGTAAAGGGGAACAAAAGGGTGGGGGGCCCAGAAATGTTTGTGAGGCGGAGGAGGGGGCAACAGGGTTTTAATTTTGGTTATGGGCAATCCTGAAGGGGTTAAAAAAATTTTTCGGGTTTTACCTTTGAACCCGGTGAGAGGGGGGATTTCGGGGAGGTTTTGGGGGCATTTGGTTTCCAAAGTGTGGGGGAAGAGGGAAGAAAAGTCTTGGAGACGGTTATGTGAGGGGGGGTGTTAAAGGGGGGAGCAGGGGAGAAGGCCCTTGTGAGGAGCGGAGGTTGCGTGGGGGGGAGGTTTTTAAAAGAATAAGGCAAAGTATATAAAGGGGGAAGAGGTTATGGAGACCCCTTTTTAGGTCAAAGTTTAGCTTGAGCGGGAAATTCGCGGGGGAAATTGGGTACCCAAGTGAAAAAAAAGTGATGGGCGAGGGGGAGGCAGGGAGAGAGGTAAATCAGAGGGGCCCAGCAGAGTTAAAGATGGATTGGGGGGGCAAGGATGCTAGTGGGAGGCCACAGAAAAGGATGTTGCAGTAGCGGGAGGGAGATGTCAAGGGCCCATGGACAAGCTTTTTTGGTTAAGAAATGGGGGTTTGGGGGAAATTATTTTTTAGGTGGAGACGGAAGGCAGGGTGAGGATTTGGATGTGGGGTTTTTAAAGGAAAAGATTGGAGCCCAAAGGTTTTACCCCAAGGGGCAGGGAAACCTGGGGTTTGTGGTGAGGGGAGTGTACCCATTAACGTGATAGAGGACCCGGGGGGGGGGATAGAGTTGAACGGTGGGAGAAAAAAAATTCGGGTTTTCTCCCGTTTAGTTTTAGGAGATGGGAGGGGGGAGGAAAATGGACAAAAGGGACGAAAGGGGAAGGGGGTGAAAAAGAGAGGTGACATCTGGGGGGAAATGTAGAGTTGGGGTTCAGCAACAGATGGTATTAAATTTGCCGGGTGTTGCTATGAGCTGACCCGGGACCAAGAGTGTAGATGAAAAGAGTATTTGGGCCCAAAGGACTGCCCTTTTGGGGGGACACCAAAAAGAGAGCGGAGCAAAGAGGAGGAGGGGGAGCAAAGGAGTGAGAAAGTTGAATGTCCGATCAGTGGGGTATGAGGAGATCCAGGAGGGGGGGGGGGGCCAAGTCCATGATCCCCGGGGGAAGAGAGGGGGGTTTGTGTAGGAGGAGTGAATGGTTGACGTGTAAAAGGCAGAGGAAAGGTCTAGGAGGGGGAACCCAAAGAGTAGTGGCGTAAAAGGTTTTGGCATTTTGCTGGGTTTGTTGGGGACTTTGGTTAGGGCGGGTTTTTCGGGTAGATTTTGGGGGGGAGGGTTTAAGCGCGATTGGGGCGGGTAAAGGAAAATTTGGGGGAAAGAGAGGGGGAGGCCCGGGTTGAAGATGGAGTTTTTGTAAAGGGATTTAAAAGGTGAATGGAAGCAGGGATGGGGCGATATTTGGGGACAGTGAGGGGGGGATCAAGAGAGGGTTTCTTTGGGATGAGGGTGAGGAAGCATTTTTAAAGGGGGAAAGGAAGATGAAGGGTTAATGATAGTTTGGGAAGAGTTGAGTGGGGCTGGGATGATAACACCCGGGGTAAGGTCAGGGATGAGGTGGGATGGCAGGGGGGTAAAGGGACTCAGGTGGTTGGGGTTCGATTTGGACATTTAAAAAAGGAGAGTTTTTCGGAGGGGGACCAGAGAAAGAAAGTTAGGGGGAAATAGTCATGAGCAGGTGCAGGGGTGGGCTTTTGGGGCCCCGCGGGGATAGGGGTGGGCGGGAAGGGGACTGGGGGTGGGGGGCTTTGTCTGATGAGATTTTTTTTATTATGGAAGTGATTTGGGAAAATTTCATTCCCTGGAGGAGAGTGGGGGGGGGGGGGGGTGGGGGGGGTGGGGATGAAAGGGGGAGTTTTGAAGTTTTTAAAAAAGTTTTTGGGGGTTGGGGGCCCGGGGGATAGAGATTTGTGAAGAAGCCCTTGTTGGTGGGTGAGGTGGGGAATTTAAATTTTTTGTAGTGTTTCTTTATAGGGAGGTGAAGTCAGTGGTGGAGCGGGTTTTTTTTCCGCGGCGTTCGGCAATTCGGGAAAAGGCTCGCCTCGTGTTTGGTGGAGTTTGTGTGCCAGGGTTGTCTGTACATTTTTCAGGGTTTTTTGTATGTGGAGGGGCGAAACCATCAAAAGTGGGAAATGTTTTTGGGTTTTTTGTGAATGTGGTGGTGGTCTGGATCAGTAAATGAGGATATTGGTAGAGGAGGTTTCAAGGGGAGTCGGAGAGAGTGTGAAGGTTGAGGGGTTTGGGAGACTCCTGCATAGGGGTATAGATTTGGTTTCAGGTGGAGTTTGGGGATGGAGAAAGGGGGAAGTTTTGGTTTGAGATAGGGAGGGGGAAGTTTGAGAGGTTAGGGTAAAAGGGGCAAAGGCGGAGTGAAGATGAGGTTCCCGTGGGGGGTCCCTCGTGTGAGTGGCCCCCGACGTCCACTGGGTGAGGCGAAAAGGGAAAAGGAGGTGATGGGTTTGTTGTTTGTGGAGGGGGAGGGATGGGTTGAAATGTTAAAGTTCCCATGATAAAAGTGGGGGGTGTTGGTGGAAAAAAAGGGGGAGGAGCCCGGAAGAAGTGGTCAAGGAAGGTGGTGGCGGGCCCGGGGGTCGGTAGGGCAACAACCCTTGGGGGGGGGGGGTTGGAGGGGGTTGATGCAGACAAAATTCACCTTTGAAAGGGGGGGGGGGTGAGGGAAGGTTTTGGTGGAAAAGGAGGGAAAGGAACAGGGATTTTGACAGAAAAAAGGCCCAACCTCCGCCATGTTTACGGCCCGGGCCCGGGGGGTGTGGGTAAACTGGAGCCCCCCCATAGGAGAGTGCAGCAGGGGAAGTTGTGTTTAGGGGGTTTTCCAGCCAAAGGTTTTTTGGTTTTTTCCAAGGAAGGTTTAAAATTTCGGGGATGAAAAGGTTAAAGGTTTTAAGGGAAAACTTGGGTTTCACAGAGAAAAGTTTCATTCCAGAGAGCTCCAGACATGGGGATAGGGGCTGCAAGGGGTGAGAGGGATGGGTTTTAGGTATATGTGGTTGATAAAGTGTGTGTGCTTGGCTGTGGGGATACCTGAAAACCCCAAAAGGGGGGTGCGCTGAGGGGCCTGGGGTTGGGGGGATTTTTGCCCGACAGCGAGGAGAAAAAGGGGGAGAGTAGGAGTGGGTGTCTGGGGGGGGACCCAAAAGGGGTTTGATGATTAGGAGGCCCGTGATGATTTTTAGCAGAGGGTGTATTTGGGGGCTTTGTGAGTGAGGAGTGGGAAAAATCTTGGTTAACCCCTTTTTGGGTCACTTTTGTTTCAATGGTGGGGTTTTTTATGTTGCATAACTTAAGGGGGGTTTCCCTTAAAAAATTTTTTGCACAGGAAAGATTAAAATCATGAATGATAGGGTGGGATGCTTAAATAAACAAACCTACTACTCCCTTTCCCCGGTGTGAAAAGGGGGGGGGGTATTTGGGGACAGAAGGGGAAAAATTTAAAATTTTATTTTGGGGAGGGCAAATTTTGGCCCCTTGTCCCCCCAAAAACGGGAGATTTCAGCCCAAAATGCAAAGTTTATCAAAAAGTGTGTTCCCCTTCAAAAAAGAGACAAAATTTGCAGGAGATTTACACAGGGGAGATGGAGGGGTTGTTGGGCCTTTTAATTTCCCCCAGGAAAAGCATTCCATTAAATAAAAGACAGATTGCAGGGAATTTACAAGGGAGATGGAGAGGATGTTGAGACCCCGTAGTTCCACAGAAATGCATACCATTCAATAGAAAACAATGGCAGGGGGATTTACACAGGGCAGATGGAGAGGATGTTGAGACTTGTAGTTCAGATGAGTGTAATCAGCACGTCTTCAGTAGCTCTATTGTAGGACGGGAGTTTTTTTCTCTGTAAATGCATAGTCTTCCCGTGGGTTTTCCCCTTAGCAGACTTTCCAGCTTTGTGTTCCCCTAGCTCTCCCGTAGTTTTTTGCTAGGTTTTTTACAGCATTTTTGGGTCAAATGTAATTTTTTTTTTTCTCACTGGCTTCAGTGCCCTTAGCGTTAGCTTCATTCTCACAGTCCAAATGCCAACTAAGTACTCTTATAGGCTTTTTCTTTTTACTCTGTTGCCTCTTCCTTCCATACTCTGGTACCATCTCCATCTCCTGTCTGGAAGGCAAAGTGCAACTTATAGCCCTACATATGGGTATACTCACAAGTTTTAACTAAATGCAAAAAATATTGTGACCAAAACCATATACATACATTTTTTTCTTTTATTCTCCATATTTAACATTTTTCTTTTTTGTAATTAATAAAGAATCATCTAAAGTCACATTTTAAAATTTTTTAGACTAAGGTTAAAAACCTGTTTTAAGAAAATAGTCCACATGTGTAAAAAAAAAACTTTGCACATATGGAGCATTGGTGTTGGATGGGCAGAGGGTTTAACAAGTAAGCAATGGTTTCTTTCTTCTGTTACATTTTCTGCTGATAATTTTGTTTTTACTCTTGGACAGTCCCTTTAGCTTTTCAATCTTTTTATTTTGCTTGTCCTTTCAACGGGCTTTAATATACAGTAAATGCAATAAGCACCGTGTTCACTGCTAAAGGGTTTAACAATCTGCAGAGCTATTTTGAGATCAGAGTCCTGCATACATTTGGACAGGAACCCATTATCTATCGTTGTACTGTATTGCACGCTTCAGTTGATCTTTCAAGGTTAAAGCTGATGTTTACGTTGAAGTGCACACTCATTTTGCTAATTTATTAATATTTCATCTATATCTGTCTTTCCTATACATAAGGAGAATGTGTTTTTGTAGGAAGGCTATGCAGCTGATGTCAGCATCAGCAGAATATATTGGAAGAATGAGCCTAGTTCTCATAGAGGAATAAGAATGAGGAATGAGTATCTGAGACAAGGGCTATAGCTATAAAGAGTGCAGAGGTAGCAGTTCCTTCTTGGCCCTGGTGCCTGAGAGCATCTAAATCATATAAGAAGATATCAGTATTATGTCACATGGTAAATGGGGACTCTGTGCTATATTTGCTGTTTGACCTGAGGATTTTATATACAAGACCATCACTTAACAAACGCCACAACATTGTTCCATAAACCTAGTGTGCAGAACAGTCTTTATGATCTGATGTAAAACTATAAAAATCGAAGAAAAATGCAGCACTCCTATTTTA
>JAODAL010052174.1:0-26161 GCA_025379985.1 Phyllomedusa bahiana
AGTTTCAAAAATGAGGTTAAACAACTCCTTTGGCACTTTTAATTTGGGGTATGCAGGTTTGGGGCTCATGCTGTGGTACAAGACAGGGATAGTGAATGGTGTGTGTTTTTTTTTCTGTGGCCTTTATAATCTAAGTGTGTTGCCTAAGATGTAGCACGTATCCATTTGACTGTTGTGGATAGTTAACTCCAGCTTCTCCAGCCCTGTTTTGGGTGTAATAAGTGAAGGTGTTGTTGCTCTCCCATAGACTTTAATGGTCATCGCTCATAATCGACTGCTCACTATCGAAAAACCTTATCGATGGTGGCCGACTATCGACTATCGCCCGATGTCAATAGCCAACGTAATCGCTCAACACTAATTACCACAATTATTTTAATTGGCCAAATGCCAGAATAATGAGAGAGAAAGAATTTTTTTAAGTGCAAAGGAAGAAAAAGTCTAGCGTAAACCTCCGGCACAGATTAAAATATTCCACAATCTTTATTCCATCAGAATTTAAAAGACATGTTCCATAACGAACACCCAAAGGGTCGACGCGTTTCGGAGAAAGATCTCCTTATTCATGACCTACTCGAACTAAGTGGTCAACCTCATTTAAATAATCCCATCCTAATCACATGACCTAGTCACGCGATATCGGGGTAATACAAAAATAGACATATAGAAATACAATTACAAAATTAAATTATAAAATTAAAAACGTGGGAATCATTAGAGACATTAATAACATAAATAATAGCACATCACATCATGTCTTTTATTCATACCCTCAGGATATCTAGTGCCCAGTCTGTATATCCACCAGGTTTCTCTGGCAAGCAGTTTCTTTCTATGGTCCCCGCCTCTAATGGGTTTATTAACCCTTTCTATGCCCTGCACTTTGAATGTTTTTGTGCTGCCTACGTGTACCTCAATAAAGTGCTTAGTGGCCATGGAAATTCCCGTACTTAGAAATGTTTGTGTATCTGACAAATGTCTACGTATGCATACCTTTAAAGCTGTGGTGGTGCATCCTACATACTGTATTCTGCACTCACTGCATGAAATGAGAAACACCACGAAGCGAGTGTTGCAATTAATATATGAAGTTGTCTGAAATTATTCTTTTTTCGTATAAGAAAATAATTCTTTTGAGCAATCTATATATGTACATGTAGTGCATCGCGAGTGACCGCAACGGTAAGTACCTTTTGTTGATAACCAATGTGTATTAGCCATATTAGTATCGGATGAAAAGTAACTAGGTGATAACATAGCTCCTAATGTTTTGCCCCTTCGAGATACAAGCTTAATGTTTTCCGTCACTATTTCCCTCATGCCTTCTTGTGTAGAAAGCAGAGGAAGATATTTTTTGACTATTTTACATATTTCCTTATACTGTAGGCTGAACGTAGTGGTAAAAGTAACCAAATTTTTGTTCTCAATATTCTTTGGGTTTCTATCCATTAACAGATCAGATCTTTCTATATTCGTTATCGTTATACGTTTCATAGATTTGTTCAACAACCATGATGGATATCCCCTCTGTTTCAACCTGGTACAAATATCCTGTTGTGTATTTGAAATATGTTCTGGTATCGAACAGTTTCTCTTATTTCTAATGAATTCACCATATGATATGCCTTCAATGACATGTCTAGGGTGACTTGATTTAGCATGGAGAATTGAATTTCTAGCTGTGCATTTTCTGTAAGGTAAAACATCAATTTTGCCTTGATTGCCCACCAATTTAACATCCAAAAAATGTATAGTGTTTTGTTGCCATTCTAGAGTAAATTTTAAATTCATATTATTAGAGTTAATATACTCTTTAAACTGAATGGCTTGATGTGGTGGTCCTCCCCACACCAGGAGCAGGTCGTCTATATAGCGACCATACCACCTGATATGGGGAGAAAAAGGGCACGAATCAGTTAGGAGGTATCTCTCCTCCCACGCGGACATGAATATGTTCGCGAGGGAAGGAGAGAATTTAGCCCCAATAGAAGCTCCACAAGATTGTAAATAGAATTTTTTGTCAAAAGAAAAATAATTGTGACTCAAAAGAAACTCTATACATGTAATAAAAAACTCAACAAAATTTTCTGAAAAAGAACCAAAGCGTACTAAATGTGACCTAAGATACTCAACTGCCAGATGGTGAGGTATAGAAGGATACAAAGCGATTACATCGCAAGAAACCCACGAATATGATTCACTCCATTCCATTTGTGATATCATGGCTATTAAACTTTTCATATCCCTAATGTATCCTGGTAAGCATTTAACAAATGGCTGTAGGACAGAATCTATCCAACAGCCTAAATGTTCTCCTAGAGAGCCAATTCCTGCCACAATGGGGCGCAAAGGAGGTGGAAAACACTCCTTGTGCACCTTCGGAAAGGAGGGAAAAATCGGGGTGACCGGATGTTTTACAAATAATTTTTCAGCCAACTGAGCTGTGATAGCTCCCATAGTAATTCCTTCGTCTAATATGCATTTTAATTTCTGTTGAAATAAATTCGTTGGGTCCTGACTTAAAGGTTTATAAGTATCGGTGTCTCCTAAAATTTCTAAGTTTAATTTTTTATATAAACCACTATCGATTAGTACAATTGCGCCTCCCTTATCCGCTGGTCTTATTAGGAGATCAGAATTGTTTTGTAGATCTAGGATGGCTTTAAATTCTCCTTTAGTTAGGTTTTTTTTGTTGTTTTTATTAGTGAGACACTTTTTCTGTAGTGCTAATAAATCCCTCTCTACTAGCTCCTGAAAGGTATCCATACCAGCGGGTCTGGATGAAATAGGATAAAATTCTCTATTTTTTACATTTAAATTCGGACAAGACATAGACTCCGATCCAATACTTTCACTGTCCAATGCTCGCAAATTGGTCAAACATATGTTTTCCTGACAAGATACATAATTAGAATTATTAATATCTCTTTCACTTTCACTAATGTCAGAATTGTGATTTAGATTATCTGGACTTTCACCAACATGTTGTGAATCTGACGTATTTGAGAAATGATTTTTTAGGGTTAGGGTCCTTGCAAAGTAGTTGACATCCAAGATAGTCCTATATAAGTCAAAATTTCTTGTCGGCACGAATCCCAGTCCTTTGGACAAAACTGACAGTTGGCTCTCAGACATAATAATAATCTTGTGGAGCTTCTAAGGGGGCTAAATGCCCCTCCTTCTCTAGGCGCAACAATTCATGTCGCGTGGGAGGAGAATACCTTCTAACTGATTTGCCTTTTTCTCCCAATCAGTGAAGT
Source organism: Phyllomedusa bahiana (assembly GCA_025379985.1). NCBI lineage: Eukaryota > Metazoa > Chordata > Amphibia > Anura > Hylidae > Phyllomedusa > Phyllomedusa bahiana. The sequence continues at coordinate 3,261 of JAODAL010052174.1, forward strand.
CCTTTTAGACGACCTGCTCCTGGTGTGGGGAGGACCACCACAACAAGCCATTCAGTTTAAAGAATATATTAATTCTAATAATATGAATTTAAAATTTACTCTAGAATGGCAACAAAACACTATAAATTTTCTGGATGTCAAATTGGTGGGCAAGCAAGGCAAAATTGATGTTTTGCCTTATAGAAAATGTACAGTTGGAAATTCAATTCTCCATACTAAATCAAGTCATCCTAGACATGTCATTGAAGCCATACCATATGGTGAATTCATTAGAAATAAGAGAAACTGTTCGATACCAGAACATATTTCAAATACACAACAGGATATTTGTACCAGGTTGAAACAGAGGGGATATCCATCGTGGTTGTTGAACAAATCTATGAAACTTATAACAAATATAGAAAGATCTGATCTGTTAGAAACCCAAAGAATATTGAGAACAAAAATTTGGTTACTTTTACCACTATGTTCAGCCCACAGTATAAGGACATATGTAAAATAGTCAAAAAATATCTTCCTCTGCTTTCTACACAAGAAGGCATGAGGGAAATAGTGACGGAAAACATTAAGTTTGTATCTCGAAGGGGCAAAACATTAGCCCCCGAACATCACTGAGGAGATAGAAGAACAGATGCATAATCAAATGGGGCGGGCAACCTCAGGCAGGTACAGTGATAATAATGGTGACTTCAATTTCCCAGGCATTGACTGGGGTCATGGTTCCGCATCGAATGAAAAAGGAAGGAAGTTCCTCAATCTGTTAGAGGATAATTTTATGGGGCAGTTTGTGGAGGAACCCCCTAGAAGTGATGCTCTGTTGGATCTGGTAATTTCTAAAAAAGTAGAACTTGTTGGAGCGGTCACGGTTTCTGAAAATCTGGGTTTAACAGTGACCACAATATAATTTATTTAGCATAAACTGGAAAAAAGAAAAACAGAGCGGAAAGTAAAAACATTTAATTTTAAAAGGGCAAAATTTTGCTTATTGAGGACGCAATACAGGACCTAGAATGGGAGCAGCTATTAGCAAATAGTGATATAGAAGCCAAATGGAGGAGTTTTAAATATATTTTGGGGGAAATTTATTGCCAAAATATATTCCTATGGGTAACAAGTATAGGCGACTAAAATTTAAAACCAACATGGCTTCTACCTTCTGTTAAGAGGGCAATAAACAATAAAAAAAGGCCTTTAAAAAATTTTAAGTCAGAGGGCTGGGAAATCAGCCTTTGAAAATTATAAAGAGCTTAATAAAATTTGTAAAAAAAGTGATAAAAGCAGCTAAAATTCAAAATGAAAGGCAAGTGGCCAAGGACAGCAAGACTAACCCCAAGAAATTCTTTAAACATATAAATGCCAAAAAGCCAAAGTCAGAGAAAAGTAGGACCCTTTAAAAACCTGGGGATGGGGAGCTGGCCCACGGGTGACCAAGGGGAAAGCAGAGGTACTAAATAGTTTCTTCAGCTCAGTATATACTATCAAGGAGATGGTAGTTGGGGGGGGTGGGCCAAGTGCAGATCTAGGTGGTGCCGTTCTTTTAATACATCATCTACTAAAATTAATTGGCTCAGTGTAGAAAAAGTAGAAGCCATGTTAAATAAACTGTATGTGAACAAGGCTCCAGCCCTGATGGCATTAAACCCAAGAGTTTTTAAAAGAGCTCAGCTCGGTTATCAGTGTGCCCCTGTACATGATATTTAGAGATTCCTTGGTGACTGGTATAGTGCCAGGAGACTGGCGCAAGGCAAATGTAGTTACCCTCTTCAAAAAGGTCTTTAAGTCTTGCCCAGGTAATTATAGACCATAAGTTTAACATCTGTTGTGGGAAAAATGTTTGAAGGGCTCATGAGGGGCTATATACAGGATATGTTGACAAACACAATATTATTAAATGATTGCCAGCATGGATTTACTAAGGACAGAAGCTGTCAGACCAATCTGATTTCTTTTTATGAAGAGGCGAGTAAAGTCTGGATAGCGGGGCACTGTGGATATTGTGTTTTTTAGACTTTGCAAAGGCGTTTGACACTGTCCCGATAAGCGTTTGTTAGGTAAACTAGAATCCATTGGGTTAGAGATAACATGTGTAATTGGATTAAAAACTGGCTGCTGGATCGTACTCAGGAGTGGTGGTAAATGAATCCTACTCTGAGTGGTCCCCCGGTTGAGAGTGGTGTGCCGCAAGGGCTCAGTATTGGGTCCTCTCTTATTTAATGTATTTATTAACGATATAGTGGAAGGATCAATAGCACGTTTTCGATTTTTGCAGATGACACCAAGCTATGTAGGGTTTGTGCAATCTATGGGAAAATGCTCAAAATTGCAAGCAGACCTGGACACACTGAGTGCTTGGGCATCCACTTGGCAAATGGGGTTCAATGTGGAAAAATGTAAGGTTCTGCTCTGGGAGAAATAATATACAGGCATCATATGTCCTAGGGGAAAAAACTTGGAATCGCTTGTTGAGAAAGATCTGGGCGTTTTGTAATCATAAACTACAGAACAGCATGCAATGTCAATCAGCTGCCTCTAAGGCCAGTAAGATATTGGTGTAAATTTAAAAAAGGCATGGACTCGCGGGACAAGGATGTCATTTACCGCTGTACAAAGCATTGGTGCGACCTCACTTAGAATATGCTGTTCAGTTCTGGCCCAGTTTTATAGAAGAGATGTAATAGAGCTAGAGAGAGTACAAAAACGAGCAACCAAACTTATAAGGGGAATGGAGCAATCTTAGTTATGAGGGGAGTTAGTAGAATTGAACTTATTTAGTTTTTGAGAAAAGACGGCTTCGGGGACATGATTAATTTTTTAAAAATATATAAATGGTCCCTACAAAAAAATATTGGAAAAAATTATTTCAGGTGAAACCCCCCCAAAAGACAAGGGGAATTCCTTCGACTAGAGAAAAAAAGATTTAATCTCCAGAGGAGAAGAGCGTTCTTCACTGTAAGAACTGTAAAACTGTGGAATAGCCTGCCCGAGGAGCTGGTCACAGCAGGAACTGTAGAGAGTTTCAAGAAAGGCTTAGATACCTACCTGGAATAAAGATATAATGCTACGTAGCTAGGTAAAATTCTGGATCCTGGCCGTGGGGGCTCTGGGGTCAGAAAATAGGGTCTATACGGAGCAGGTTGGTTCTTGCCTTGTGGGTTTTGGGGCATTAAACCCGTGGAGAGCCTGGCTTTAAGTCCTTGTCTCTCTCCCTCACCCCTTTTTCCCACCCTTGGTTGAATCAGGGCAGTGTTTTCTTTAAAACCTACAAACTATTAACTATGTAACTTTAAAATTTAACATGTTACACCTATTACTTTTCTCCGAAACTAATATGGCTAATACCTTTGGGGTTATCAAAAAAAGGTATTACTGTTCGGTCACTCGCATGAAACTACATGACATTAAGATTGCCAAAAATTATTTTTTTCAAAAAAGAATTTTTTAGAAACTTCATATTTTAAACTGCAACCATGATTCGTGGTGTATCTCATTTCGCAGTGAGTGAGAATACAGTATGTGGGACCCCACCACATTTAAAGGAAAGCATCTGAACATTGTGGGATAAAAAAAAATTTTCTAAGTACAAATTTCCATCCCACTAACATTTATTGGATCCCATGAGTAGCACGAAAACTTCAAGGGGGGGATAAAAGGGTTAATAAACCCATTAAGGGGGGAGCATAAAAAGAAACTGTTTGCCAAGAAACTGGGGGGTTAACAACGGGGCACTAATTCCCGAGGGTATAATAAAAGACAGGGTTTGATGTGCTTTTAAATGTTTATTAATTTTAAATGTCTCAAATGATTCCCACGTTTTTAATTTATAATTTTAAATTTTTGGGAAATTTGTTTTTTCTATATTTTTTTTTTGTTTACCCCAATATCCGTACTGGGCCCATGTGATTGGGATGGATTTTTTAAAATGGGGTTGACCTTATTCGAGGGTCATAAAAATAAGGAGACTTTCTCCAAAACGCTCGACCCTTTGGGTTTCTTTATGGAAATGCTTTAAATTTTAGGGAATAAAAAATTGTGGAATTTTTATTCGTCCCGGGGGGTTTACACTGGACTTTTTTTCCTTCACTTGGACAAAACGTACCTGGGCTCTTTACCCCGCCCGGGCGTTCCCCCCGACAAGAAAATCAGGTGAGCTGCCCTTTTAAATGTGCATTGGATAAATTTTTTAAGGCTTTTTTTTTAAAACCCTTCACAAAGTCAAACTTTTAACATTTCTTTATTTTGGTATCTTTGGCCCCTTAAACTTTATGACTTGGTCAAATTTTTTTGGATACCCTTTCCACAAGTTTTTACATATTGGAGGAAATTTTGGCCCATTCTCCTGACGAAAGGGTTTAACGACCCTGTTTGTAGTTGCCTTGTTTGCACCTCCCTTTTTCGCTTTGCTCGAAATTTCAATAGGATTGAATTGGGGTTTTTTTGAGGGCCACTCCAAAACTTTTACTTGGTTTCCTTAAGCCTTTTTGTAACATTTTTGGCATATCCTTTGGATCATTGATTTTTGTAAGACCATTTCGCCCCAAACTTTAACTTCCTGGTATGTCTTGAGATTTGCCCAAAGTTCCCATAATCTTTTTCCTCATGAATCGATACCACTATTTTGGAAGTCACCCGCCCTTTGCAGCAAAGCAACCTAAATTTCCCATTGGGGTGGTGTTCTTAGGGTTCCAAGCTTTTCCCTTTTTTTTTTTCCCCCAAACATAACAATGCATATGGATAAATAGTTTCAACATATACGGAAAATCTCCAAAATTTGTCTTTTTCCTATTGCATTTTTTAAAATTAACTACTTTTTTTTATTTTTTTTTGAGTAAAAACTTTTATTTGCAATGGCCTTTTCCCCCAAGTTTAGCAGTACCTTTTTATGTGGGGTAATACCAAGGGGGCATGTATGAAGCTCGCCCACATCACGCACCTTTTCCCATTTTCCGGCAAAATTTCATTGATTTAGTCGGGGCCGGGGACCTATACATTTTATTAAAACCCCCGCCCCGCCCGTGTTGGGGGGGCAGTGCGGGGGTTGGGCGCAGTGCGGCCTGTCCTAAATTCCCCCCTCCGGGAAAAACGGCTTATACATCGGGGGGAAAATTATCCGCGCCTCCATGTGTGGCGCTGCAGGGCTTAGGGGCATGCAGGGCTGCCCGAACGTATTTCCCATTCGGGCAGGCGGAAAACATGAAAATCTTAAAGATTCCCTGCGATATGAATCAAAAAAAACACCTTTTTAAAAAGGGGAAAACATTCTCAAAAAAGGCTACACCCACTTTAAAAAAAAAAATCACTTTCCAAAAAATCTAGAACGGGGTTTTCATCTGGAAATTTGGGTATTGAAATTCCCGGGGAAAAACATAATTCAAAATTTGTGAGCTCTTTTTCCATTGGTCGGCAGAAAACCCCCAATCAAATAGGGGCGACAGTGAACCATTATAACCTATGGAGAAGTATGGAGCAATCAAATTCAAAGGCGGGACAGTTCAAAATACAGTAACAATGCAGAAAAGAGCTGATTGGTTGAACTAGCGGGGGCTTGGCTATCTCGGCCAATCAGAATAGGAGTGACAGGGACCCATTATAACCTATGGAAAAGTTAGAACCAATCAAAATCAATGGCGGGACAGTTCAAAATACAGTAAAAATGCAGCAAAAGAGCTGATTGGTTGAACTAGCTGGGGCTTGGCTATCCCTGCCAATCAGAGCGCGAGCTACTTGTCCCATTGTAGGCTATGGAGAGGTCGGGGCAATGAATTCTCGGCACTCAGCGCCGTGCGGCATGGAGTATGATAAAAAAAAAAAATTTTTATTAAGTGGAAAAGATCTGTATATAAAATAATCAATAATATGGGGGTAAAGAAAAAAAAAGATTAATTCAATAAAATCATGTTTATTTCTTTATTTTCGTTACACCCATACTATTGATCCTTGGCTAACGATCCTTGGCTAGCTCAACCAATCAGCTCTTTTCTGCAATTTTACTGTATTTTTGAACTGTCCCGCCTTTGAATATGATTGGTCAATATTTCTCCATAGGTTATAATGGGTCCCTGTCGCTCCTATTCTGATTGGTCAATACTCCTCCATAGGTTAGAATGGGCCACTGTCGCTCCTATTCTGATTGACTGGTTTTTGCCGACCAATGAGAAGAGCATACAGAATTTGAATTACTGTATTTCCCGGCAATTCTCTGTATCCCAATTCCTGATGTAGCGCCGGTCTCGGCGACAAACGCGTTGTTAGGGATTTGACTGATTTATTTTTATAGAAGGTTTCAGCTCTTTTTCAGAGAATATTTTACACTTAATAAAAATGATTTTTTTTAATCATACTCCATGCCGCACGGCGCTGAGCGTCTCCATAGACTACAATGGGACAAGTAGTTCGCGCTCTCATTGGCTGGGATAGCCAAGCCCCCACTAGTTCAACCAATCAGCTCTTTTCTGCATTTTTACTGTATTTTTAACTGTCCCGCCTTTGAATTTGATTGGTCAAAACTTCTCCATAGGTTATAATGGGTCCCTGTCGCTCCTATTGTGATTGGCTGAGATAACCAAGCCCCCGCTAGCTCAACCAATCAGCTCTTTTCTGCATTTTTACTGTATTTTGAACTGTCCCGCCTTTGATTTTGATTGGTCCATACTTCTCCATAGGTTTTAATGGGTCCCTGTCGCTCCTATTGTGATTGGCTGGTTTCTGCCGACCAATGAAAAGCGCTAACAGAATTTGAATTACTGTATTTCCCGGCAATTTCCAAGATCCTAATTCCTGATGTAGCGCCATTCTGGATTTTTGGAAAGTGATTTTTTTTAAATTTTTTATTTATTAGGTTTGAGCTCTTTTTCTGATAAAGTTTTACGCCTTTATAAAGGCGATTTTTTTTGGAATCATACTCCATGTGGCACGGAGCTGAGAGCCGAGATTTCTCTTGCGATCTTCTATGTTTCCTCTCATGTTCCGTTCTCGCTTCACTTCGCCTCCTCCGGCTCGTTTAGACCAGAATCAACCAGGTCTGCCTGTCGGAGCTGCCGAGCGCTGCAATGCGCCGCACTTTGCCGACTTGCGATCGTACATGCCTCGGAGTTTTCGAGCGTGCCGTGTCCCGCCCCGGAACGCCCACACCGCGCCCATTGCACGCCCCTTCATGCGGGGCGCAGCTGAAAGTGGCGAACGCTGCGCCTAACACCGCATCCCTGCGTCCGACAAGGGATTTGGGCCGGTGAGGCGCAGGATACACCAGAAATCGGGCGAAAAGCCCGTTAATAAATGTCGCCCAATCTTACCAGATTCTGTCAACATCTTCACAAGGTCTTTTGCTTTTGCTCTTGGCTTGCTATGCACATGTTGGACCAAAGCACAGTCATCTCTGAGACACATAACCCATCTCCTTCCTGAGCGGTATGATGGCTGGAAATTCCCATCTTGTTTGTACTTGCATATAATTGTTTATACAGATGAATGAGGCACCTTCAGGTATCTGTAAATTGCACCCAATAATGATCCAGACTTTTAGAAGCTATATTTACTATTTTGCCATAGGCAAACTTAAACTCTATCAGTTCTCTATCTGTTAAACACTAAAACGTAACTTTTATTATATCTAACTCTTAACCTCTATACACACTATTTAAAAACCTGATCTCTAACCTCATCATTTAACCCTTTTTGCTTCTGAAAGAGGGAATAACTCCCTTTCTATTATCAAGTCTGGTGGAACCCCACCTACTAACAGGGGAGCCTTATATCTATAGCAAAGTACTAGCTCCAGTAAGGGATCCCAAGCCAACTACTTGGGCAGTCGTCCCTAATCTCATAGACACAGAGCAAATAAGGCCCCCTTGCGACACCGTCTGCAGCAGGTGACACTTGTAGACAGAGGGGAGAGATCACAATTTAAAACGTCATATCTGACCTCGCCGACATGTTTCGCCAGCTAACCTAGCTTTATCAAGGCTTAGAGGTCCGAAGACTTTTAGAAGTTCACAATTTTCTTCCTGACATCTTGGCTGATTTCCCATGATGTTACACACAGAAGCAGTCTGTTTCTGGTGTGCATTAAAAATATATCCACTGGCTGTGTCCTACCTATATTAATTTCCAATGTTAGGATAGATCTGTCAATAAACCTTATCGCAAGACAGCATTCCAAAAACCATTGGACATCATCATATATGGGACTGATCCACATATAGTTTCAAGAGCATTAGTAGCTGAAAACCTGCAGGGATTAAAGTTGTGGCTGGCGTTCTGAAGCCGAAACTATCATGTGCATGAGGAGAATTGCATGAGGAATGGGCCCACATCCATGCATAAGATGCAACTTTGATGAAGATCTAACAGAAAATGGTTGCTTCTGTCATTTAGCCATCAAGCAGTCCAATATAACAAGTATTGAGATGAAATCCTTGTTCATGACCAGAAAACTCCTGTTTCCAGGCCATAATTGCAAATAATTCTTTTCCAAATCAGACAATGGATTTTCATGGCATTTGTTTAACTAAGTTTGGTCTCTCTTTAGTTGACAGGTCTATTCTATATTTGCAATTAAATCCTTCCATCATTCATAATTGTGGAGAATTTGTCACCAATTGGTGCTGACTAAATGATGTTAATTCGGCCCTCATTGTCACGTGAGTAATTGCACATATTGTTACTAGAATGACTTTTTCCATTGTACGCATAATGTTTCAAATGAGCACTCAAGTATCTGGAAACTGCACCCAAGGATGAACCAGACTTGTGCAAGTCCACAATTCTCTTCCTGATATTTTGACTGATTTCTTCAGACTTTACCATGAAGTTACACACAGAAGCAGGTGTATCTCTACCATAACTATCGGTCACCTATTGCTATGGGAGCCATCTGTATCCCGTATTATTGAAATCCCCTGATGAACCCCCCGTTTTGTATTTGGGGGGGAAAACGCGATCGGGATAATTTGGCCACATGGAGAATTTGATCGCAATGAAAGGCCCATTGGGAATGCTTGGATATAAATCAAGAAGCATCTTAAAGGATCGTATATTGAATACTGTAATTATCTACCCATATTGTTTATGGGTACCCTGCAACATAATCTAATGTAATCCATGGTTCATTAAGAGTTGGGTCTAATATAGTTTGATTTTTTATCTCCTCCTCTTTTTTGGCAATTCTTTGTCCCTTTTGTGATAATATTTTGGAGTATATACAAATAGGGATTATACAGTGTGGCAACAGGGCAAGCCTACAGAGGTGGGGCCGTCCTTGTCGGGACGATGACCCGGCCATTTGCTAGGGTCTTTGCAGGGAAAGAGTAAGGGATAGAGGTATTTGTTTTGAACATTTAGTGGTTTACGTTTTCTTTTGTATATTTAGTTGGTTTAGGTAAGGTTGTGGTTAGCAACCTTTTTTATTAAAGATTATTAATAAAAGGTATATTTTAGAGATAGGGCTTGATGATTATTGATCAGTGATTAGTCTTTTTTGCACAAACCCTTTTTGATAGAGATTTTTTCATTTTTCTGTGATTTACTGTATCTCTAATTAACTCAGATGTTGCCAATAAACTTCCAAAGCTTCCAAAGACATGATATCATCATACGGGTTGTCCCAAATTGTTTAAAGGCATAGTAATCCTACTGCATGTAAACTTTTGACTTTGCAGAAAGCAATAAAAATGCCTTAAAAAATGATATATCTGTCAATATTCTGGCGTTTGGCAAATATAAATAATTTTGGCAATCCTCATTGACCTAAAACAGGTATGGTTTATTCTGATTTTATGTCAGATAGTGAGATAAACATGCATATGTGTTTTTCTATATAGAGTATGTAAACTTCTGGTTTCGACTGTAAATTATATTACGTCATTCTGCCAACAAACACCCACCAATCAGTTTCATCTAAGGAGTTGTTGGAGTGCTGGGTTGTTGATCTTGCTGTGGTGGTGGATGCCATGTGGGGCTTTACCTTCTAGTGTAGAGATTCACTTAAAAGAGGTCGCCATGAGGTGACAAGTGGGCTTATACAGTTTGATCAAAATTAAACTACAAAACTCATGTTCATTTTTGTATATTATTGCTTAGCAGCAAAAAATCAATGTATAGCATGTGCATTTGGTCCATGTCTTTCTTTCTCTTTTATTGTGGTGTAAGTTTACACTATCTGTGTACATGTACGATACATAAAATCACCCACAGGGCTAAACCTAACAACCAAGCCCAAGAAGTGATGTTATTTGTGTGTACCTGGAACAAGATAACTGTACAAGTAAACCAGTAAAAGAAAGGTTAAAAAGTAAGTTATATGTCAACCAGTGTAGGTAATAGGGTACCCCAGTAAGTTATATGTCCCCCATTAGGTAGGTATATAGGTTATATGTCCCCCAGTAGGTATATAGGTAGGTTATAGGTCCCCAAGTGGGTATATAGGTAGGATAAAGGTCTCCCAGTAGGTATATAGGCATGTTATAGGTCCCCCAGCATGTATATAGTTAGGTTATAGGTCCCCCGGTGGGTATATAGTTAGGTTATAGGTCCCCCAGTGGGTATATAGTTAGGTTAAATGTCCCCCAGTTGGTATATAAGTAGGTTATAGCTCCCCCAGTAGGTATATAGGTAGGTTATAGGTCCCACAGCAGGTATATAAGCAGGTTATAGGTCACCCAGTAGGTATATAGGCAGGTTAAATAAATAACAGTATTACCCTTTCTCCCGCTCCGTGAATCTCCAGCTGTTCTCCATCTTCTTCCTGCACAGGCGGCGTGACGTCATCATGCTGCGCAGACAGTGTGATGACACTCTCACGCCACCTGTGCTGTGTACTCTGGTACAGAGTACTCTGCGGAGTAGAGAGCCTTTGCTCTTCCAAGCCGATAGCTTAGCGACTGCTATCAACTTGGAACCATAACGATTGGTAGATGGCAGCAGCGCTGGGGACTACTTAGTTGTGTATAATGTCGAGAAATCTCACACAGGCCAGTCAGAGCCAGTCAGAGGGCCAGATGTGGCCCGCGAGCCGTACAATGCCCAGGTCTACTCTAAGGGTATGTTCACATGGTGTATTGCGATGCGCACAGGTACGCACTGTAATACAACATTGCGCTGTTGAAAGTATGCGCTTGCAAGCATGTATTTCCAATGCGCAACGGCCTGAGGCAGCTTTCGGCCTACTATTCATTTCTATTTCAATCTGTTCTATTTTGATCGAAATGCGATCAGAAAATAATTGTCTGAATAAAACAGGATTTTGGGGTTATAGAAAACATGTACCTGTATGGGTGATATGAAATGTATATCTTTCAGGTTCTTGTTAATTTCTGTAAGTAATAGGGAATTTGATTGAGGGTTTAATAGGTTCAGTTATTGTGAGATCACTCTTCTCAGGGCGCCTATAACGCTAAGGGCTCAAATAGGGCAACCAGGACATAAGGATAGGGTACCCTTAATGTGTGTCAACCCTCATTTCTTCTATACGGATTATTACCTGGTCCTAATGGATGGAAACATGGATGATTCCACACCATCAAACAGGATTGTCTGATGTGGACATTCGTGGCAACATGTATGAATGGGGCTGTGCCAGATATCTGGCGTCTTTTTGGATCGATATCCGGCGCAGCCCCGTTCATACATTTTTATATCTCCCACACGCCACTCCAGGGTGTGTTACATTCTAGTGTGCCCCATGGGAACCGTAGCGAAGTTACATATTTATAGCTTTGCTATGGCATTTCTGGGTGCATTATAGTTGGAACAGGTGTACCACATTTAAAGTGGTATACCTGACCTGAACTGTTGCCCGAGTGCTAGAATGCGCCTGATTTATGACCCGCTGTAGAGTGGGTTCATACGTCAGCCGCATTCTAACCTATTATTAGGCGCATGAAATTTGAAGTGTTAACGACAAATTTCATGCATGTCGCCCTCGATGCCTACCAATAATTGGTGAGTCCTTCATGATTTTTAGTATTGTGTACTTTGTGTCTTTTATTTTAAATTGTTTATTAAAAGTTATATTTTATTGAAATATCATTTTTCTTCAAATACTTATTTTGGATATTAAATGAATAGAATTTTTTTTCCTTTTTTGAGTTTTTTATCACATTTTTAATTTCTTGCCCACTGAATTTTCCCTCAGTAGTATACAATGGGGGAGGGAGGGGGGGTGAAAACCTGACACCTTAGAAAAACGAAACTGACACCTGACACCCTGACCCCTTTTGGGGGAGTAACACTGACAGGCTGACACCTGAGGGGTGATGCTACACGACACCGACCCCTGGGATTGAATGTGACCCTACAGCCATATCTGCGGAAAGGAGTGACACTGACAGCCACATTTAATAGTCCCAGGTCATAATCGCTGCATTGCTGGGTCTATGTGACCCAGTGATGCAGCTGTGTAGCAATGGAAGCCTGAGGGCCCCCTTGGCACAGAGGCCCAGTCACAAATGTTACCGCTGCGACCACGGTAGCTACCCCCACGCACATATGACTCATTTACATAGGGCTGTCACGTCGGAAAATTTTTCCCTGGGACCCGAAAGCATGGCTAAGCCACCCCGGGAGGGGAATCTAATAGTTCCCGGTTTTTTTCACCAGAGCCCCCCAAAGGGGGAGGGACTTGTGCGGCGGGAGCTACCGGGCCCGCTACCCCGAATGTGACTTGCTTGGGGAGGCAGCCAGGTGTAGGGGGACAAAAATCGCCAGGCAGGGCTGTATCGGGACGGGCAGGAAGGTCAGGACAGGCGGCTAGGTTTTGGTCTGGACAGGCAGAAGGGGCAGGGCAGGCAAGATTCGTGGACGAGGGAAAGGGAAACAAAAAAATACGGTACACAAAAATAGAACAAGGGAGGAATCTTTCTTATAGGGGTAAATGGCACTAAAGATCCGGGACAAACTCAGGGGAAAGGGGGAGGCTTAAGGGCATACCGGGCAATACCCAAATTACCGTTGGAAATGGCCCTTTAAATTTCACAGAGCGGCGCGCGCGCCCTAGGAGCGGGGCGCCGGCCCCGGGGGAACTGGAGCTGCACAGGAGCTCGGCTCGGAATAGGCGGGGACCCGCCGGGAGGGTAGCGTGCCCACCGCCCCCACAGCGGGTGGCGGCCCACTCGGTTGGGGCCACGGTTGCCCCGCGACCCGGGGCGGGGTTCGCAAGCCCACCCCCTGACAAACCCCCCCCCCCTTCGGCTTCCCCCCCCTTTCTGGCCTGCAGGAACTTCTGAAGAAATGTTACGATCCAGAATATTGTCCTCTGGCTCCCAGGACCTTTCTTCGGCCCGAACCCCCCTCAGGTCATTGAAAAAAAAAACGCTTCCCTCTGACCGTCTTCATAGCTAGAATCTCCTTTACCGTAAAGACATTGGTGGCATCGGCCTCAGGAGTGGGAGGAGCAACTACCCGAGAGAAGCGATTTAGGATGACCGATTTTAGAAGAGAGTTCGGGACCCTCATAGTGGGAGGAAGGCGGAACTTGTATGCCACTGGATTAATGCGCTTAAGCATCTCGAACGGACCCAGGAACCGGGGACCCAGCTTATAGCTGGGAACCTTGACACGGATATATTTAGATGACAACCACACCTTGTCACCAGGAGAAAAGATCGGTGGGGGTCTTCGCTTTTTGTCAGCTTGTGCCTTTGTGCGGGCGGAAGCCTGGAGTAGAGAATGGTGCGTTTGCTTCCAGATAGCTGTCAGGTGCTGGAACAGCTCCTCTACGCCAGGGACCTCAGAGGGCACAGAAAGGGAGAGGGGTGGGCGGGGATGTCGCCCGTAGATAATAAAGAAAGGAGCAGCTCCGGCAGACTCCGAGTCCAAGAAGTTATAGGAAAACTCGGCCCAGGGCAACAAACTGGACCAATCATCCTGGCGTGCGGAGAAAAATGGCGCAGGTTACAGCCTAGGGTCTGGTTAACTCTCTCTACCTGCCCATTGGACTGGGGGTGGTAGGCCGAAGAAAAGTCCAGTTTCACTTGTAGTTGGTTGCAGAGGGAGCGCCAGAATCTGGAGACAAATTGGACACCCCGGTCCGACATGCAGCCCATGCAGCCGGAAAATATATAGAAAAAATAGACTGGCCAGGCGAGGGGCTGAGGGCAGACCCGGCAGAGGAATAAAGTGGGACATTTTTGAAAACCGGTCTGTAACCACCCAGATCACAGTGTCAACAGAGGAAGGGGGGAGAACCGTGATAAAATCCATGGCCACATGGGTCCAAGGACAGCTGGGTATCGGTAGTGGAAGGAGCAGACCTGCCAGTTTGAGATGAGGGGACTTGTTTCGGGCACAGGAAGTGCAGGACTCCACGAACTTACGAACATCCCGGACTAGACCCGGCCACCAGTAAAACCGAGAGATGAGGGAGCAGGACCTCTGCACTCCTGGGTGCCCTGCCATACGGGAGCAATACCCCCATGACAGTATCTTCTTCCGAAGAGCTGGGCGAACGTATGTCTTGCCAGGAGGAATACATTGTAGGTCTACAGGCGAGGCAGAGATGAGCCGTTCTGAGGGGTAATGTGCCGTGGAGTGGGGCTCGTCCCCAGTCACATCGAAAAACACGGGAGGAGGGGTCGGGCCCTTTACATTTCGTTCCACAGGGAAAATGTATGAAAGATTAAATCGGAAAAGAAGAGGGACCAACGAGCCTGGCGTGGATTAAGCGTTGAGCTGTCTGGAGATATAAACAGGTTTTTTTTGGTCGGTATAAATGCTGACTGGGTGATGAGCCCCCTCCAAGAAAATACCCCCCACTCCTCCCGGGGCCCGCTTGATGGCCAGTAACTCCCAGTCGACGATAGAGTAATTCCTTTCTGCAGAGGAAAAACTTTTAGAGAAAAAAACGCAAGTGAGGGTCTTGCCTTTGGGCCCTTTCTGGGAGAGTACAGCCCCAGCCCCCAGCCCGAAGTGGCATCGACCTCGAGGAAAAACGGTTTTTTCTGTATCTGGGGCCCCCAGAGCACAGGCCCCAGAGGAAAGGGAGAAACTTTTTAAATTGGGGGGAAGGGGTTCCTCTGCCGCTGGTGGCCAGAGCCCTTTTGGATTGGCGTTTTTCTTGGTCAATTTCCCCTATTTGGGGGATACCCCCGGGAGAAAATTTGGTTTTAAATTTTCCCCCATAATATTGGCGAACCCCAGGAATCCTTTTTATGGGTCGGGGACCCCCTTGGGCGCGGCCACTGAAGGATGGCAGACCCAAATTAGTGGGGGCCATCTCCCGGCCCCTGTCGGAAAAAGATGTAGCCAAGGAATGGTAGGCTCCCGCTGATGGAACCCCAAAACTTCTCGAGCTTGGGATAGAGGCGGTTTTTCCCTTTTAACCCTTGAGGACCTTTCCCCTACCGGGGAAATTGAAGGGGGCCAAAAGGGCGGGGGGGAACACCAGAAAAAGTCCCCCCCCAGGTAGAAAAACCACGCATTTTGTAAGGAAATGTCCAAATTTAAAAAAATTCTTGGTAGACGGGCCCGGGAACATTGCAGAGTCCCAAGGCATGAAACCCGGGACCCCAAAAGCCCGTCCCCCGAGTGTTTAAGGGTGTCTTCCTTTTATCGCCCTCACGTAAACCAATGAGGTTAAAAAACCCCTCGCAGGTCCAGTTTTTGTAAAAAAATTTTTTGGGAAACCCCCGTAGCCCCTCCCCAAAAAACTCCTGATCAAGGGGGGGAGGAAAACGGTTTTTTTTACCGTGATCTTTTTGACCCTCGATAGTCCCATGCAAGGGCGTAAGTACCCCTTCTTTTTTTCCACAAAAAAACCCCCCCCACTGGGAGAGGGACTTTTCAAAAAACCCCTTTCCCCGGAGATTCTCCTTGATATAGGTTTGAAAAATAAACCAAAGGGGGTTTTCCCCCAGGTACCCCACAGGGTAAAAACCCCCCCCGTGGGGGGAGACGTCCCGGGCAGAAGATCAAAAGGGGCAAATCCCTATTTGGGGGATGGGGGGGCAATTTTCTCAGCTTTTTTTCTCAGAGAAGACGTTGCAAAGGTTTGGGTATGGTGCTTGGGAAAGGCCCCCCCAGAGGCCCTTTGACGGCAAACAGGAGAAAACGGTAAGCAAACCCGGGGGAGGTGCCCCCCAAACAGCGAGACTGGAAATCCTTTCCCAACCCCAAAATCAAGACTTTTCCCCCTCCCGCCAAATTTAGCACGGGAGCCCTGAACGGGGGAGCACCTAAAATGGGAATTTTTCCCCCTTTTGCCCGACCCCCACTTTTTTAAAGGGCCAGAGGGCCATTTCGGAACCGAAAATTTAATCCCTGAGAAAACTCTCCACAGAGGAAAATGGGGTAGGGGGGTTTTTTCCAGGCGGGTCACAGGGGGGGGAAAATTTTGCTGGGAACCCCCAGGGGGCGTCCAAGAAAAAAAAAAAATTTTCCAAACTGACCCAGAAAAACCAGGAAGGGGAAAAAACGTGAAACTGGGAAACCCAAACCCCGGCCGATTCCCCCGGGCAAGGTCCCGGCGAGGAGAGGCCTTGCCCCCACCTAGGGAACCCCCCTCCCCACGTTAAACCCAAATTTCCCCCCGTTTCCTGGACCGCTGAGGGGCAGAGGGCAGGGGTCTTCGGAAAAAGGGGCCTGAACGCCTCATACAGAAAAAAGATTCTCCTCACATCCCTTTTGGGTTTGCCCCCCCCGCAGCAGTGGGCTAAATCCCCCTTCCATGGGGCCCCCTCGTCAGCAGGCCAGAGGGCAACTGTGGCAACCCCTTGGAAAACTGTTTGCCCCGACAGGGAGATGGGGGGGTCTACCTGTTTTTTTCATTCTTCCCGGGGTTTTCTCCTGGCCCTTCCGAGAAAAAGGGTGTCAATCCGAGTGGGGCCCGGGGGATAAGGGCACTCCCAAAGGGAAAACGGGAGGTTTCCCCCCAGACAGGGGATCCTTTTATTTCGGCTGGGGAGGGGCCCTTCTTGAAGGGGGGGCAGTCAACGCTGGGTTTTATTCCCCCCGATAACTCGGAAAACCAAAGTGCGGAAACTAAAGGCGAAAACCCCTACCGATGATTTCCCCCCTTTTTGCAGGTTTACAAAAGGGGGCCCCGGCAGAAGAATCCCCGGGGGAGGTTTTTCCCCAAAAAAAATTCCTGAAAATCCCGGGGGGGAAAGTTTGCAAGGGTTGGGGCCCCTGATTGGGCCCCCTGTCCCAGGGGGGTAGCCCCGGCCAGGGGTTTCCCCCAAAAAAAAAGCTGAGCATGGAAAAGCCACCTTTTTTCCCGTTTCCCCGGGAAGGGGAAAAAAGGTTTTCCCCTTAATTCGTTTTGCCCGGGACATTGGGGGATAAAGCCCCTGCAGGCCCCTTTGGGGTCCCCCATCGAACGGAAAGGGGATAGACAACGGGGCCGTGGGCCCGCGGTCCCCCGGCCCGGGAAACCCAAGGGCACGTGAGCCACGGGGGCGGGTTCTGCCCGATAGGGGGGCCCGGAACTGTTGCATTTATGGGGGAGATTTCTGGCTTGCTGAGCGTCTGTTTTTTGAAATGCTGAGCCACAATTTTGGGGGAGGTCACAAACGGGCGGAAAGGCACCTTTTCGGGAAACCATGGCCGGATCTCAAATGTCCAAAGGGCCCGGGGAAAAGTGGAAACCTCCGGGGCCGCCGCAAGCGATGGCGTAAGCCCCCGCCCAGGGGGGCGGAATCTTAATTTGTTCCCGGTTTTTACCAGAGGGCCCCCCCCCGCAAAGCCGGGGTGGGGTTTTTCTTGGCGGGGGTGTACCATCTCTACCCCCCCACGTTGACTTGCTTTCGGAGGCAGCCGAGGTTTTAGCGTGGTTTCAAAAAACCCTCAGGCAAGGGCTAGTCGGGGACAAGGCAGGGTTTTAGGGGAGGCGGGTAAGGTTTTTGTTTTTGGGAAAGGAAAACAAAAGGTTTCGGTAAAAAGGGAAATCAGAACAAGTCTAGGAAAATTTTTTTTTTTATAGGGTAAATTGCACTAAAGATCCCGGGGGGACAAGACTCCCGGAAGGGGCAGGGTTAAATAAAGGGGATTTTACCGGCAATAAACCCCAAATTTTAAGGGGCACCCGGCTCCTTTAAAAAATTTTTCCCGAGCCGGGCGCGCGCGCCCCCTAGGGAGCGGGGGCACAAAGCGTCGGGGGACTGGGGGCGCACAGGAGCCGGGCCCGGGAAAATAGGCGGGGACCCGGGCCCCGGGAGGGGGACGTTGGGAAAAACCCCCCCCACATGCGGGGGGGCGCCCCCACTTTTGCGGGAGTCCCCAGGCCCCCCGTGACAGTGGCTTATCCTTTTTTGGGGCAGGGGTGTAATCCCCTCATGATGTTATGATAATATGAATAACTGAAAATTTCTGGAAACCCGGGGGGGACTTCCATATTTTGGGTCATAAACAGGGCCAAATATCAGAAAAAATTTTTGGGGGCCCCCTTTAAAATTGGGAAAAACTGTGCCCTGCCCCCATATGCCCCACCCCCCAGATGCCCATCATGCCCCATTTTTTCCCCCTCCCCCTCACTTTTCTCTGCAAATTTATAAAAAACAAACTCCTCACTTTTTTTTTTATTTAACCCCCAAATGGGTGCCCCCCCAATTTTACAAACTCCACATCCATAGTGGCCCAAAATGGTAATAATTACCCCCTGGTAATTATGGGCCTCCCCAGTAGGAAGGAAGGTAGATTAGGGGCCCCCAAGTCGGTATGTAGGTACATTGGGGCCCCTGGGTGGCAGCTAAGTGTATTGGGGTCCCCGGGTGGCAGCTAGGTAGCATAGGGCCCTCTGTGGGTAGCTAGGTAATTTAGACCCCCCTGTGGGTAGCTAGGTAGCTTGGGGCCCCCTGTGGGTAGCTAGGTAGCTTGGGGCCCCCTGTGGGTAGCTAAGTAGCTTGGGACGCCCTGTGGGTAGCTAGGTAGCTTGGGACCTCCTGAGGGTAGTTAGATAGCTTGGGACCCTCTGTAGGTAGCTAGGTAGCTTGGGGCTCTCTTTAGATAGCTAGGTAGCTTAGGGCCCGTTGTGGGGCCCCCTGTGGGTAACTAGGTAGTTTGGGACTTCCTGAAGATAGCTAGGTAGCTTGGGCCCTCTTTAGATAGATAGGTAGCTTTGGGACCCCTGTAGGTAGCTTAGGGCCCCTGTAGGTTAGGTAGATTAGGGCCCCTGTAGGTTACTTAGGGTGCCTGTAGGTAGCTTAGGACCCCTGTTGGTAGCTTAAGGCCCCTGTAGGTAGCTTAAGGCCCGTGTCTGTGGCTTAGGCCTTCTCTCGGTAGCTTAGGGCCCCCTCTTGATAGCTTAGGTCCCCTGTAGTTTATGTAGCTTAGGACCCGTGTAGGCTAAGTAGCTTAGGGCCCATATAGGTAGCTTAGGACCCCCTGTAGGTAGTTTTTTGGCCCCCTGTTGGTAATTAATCATCTTAAACCATTCATCTTAATGGTATGCATGTGGCAAGGACGTACATGCTATTAAGATAGCCTCTATGGTAGAGAGAACTTTAAATCCATGTGTAAAAGCTGTCAGGAGTGAATAAGCAGTCATTACTGTGCGGCCAGACAGCTCTAGCTTTCAGTCCCTCCCACTACAGGGCAGTGTCATAACATAGCATGTGCAGGGACCTGTCCTAGCCTATGCTCTGTTAAGCAGCACACCCACTGAATGTGACATCTGACTGTCGAAATGTTCAGTGAGGTTTTCGGGGGATAAGGGTGAGGGGAGCATAACAAAATAGGTAAATAATTTTTAACAAGTGTCAAATGTAAAGTTTCATACAATACGATTTTGAGCCCTAATACAAATAAAAAGAAAGTGCCGGAAAAACCCTTTAAGATTATTTTCTAATTATGTCCAAGTAGAACAGTTATGTTTGCCTCTTTCACAGGATTGGACTGTAGCAGGGCATTAAATGTAATTAGTGAAAGAAAATCCAAATTCAAAGTAAATCAATTGTGGCGCTCACTGATCTTATTAGTGTAGCTTTATTTCATACATATAGTTGTAAATCAGACGGGAACAAACACATTCATCATGGCCTTCTGCCATTTTGCATAATCTGATGCTCTCTCAGGGCCTTTAGAAAGCATCAGTGTACGCAGAACATCCTGAAGGAGGCCTTGAGGAAGCGTCATAGTACGCAAAATGGCTGTAGGATATGATGCAGGTCTTTGTTACCGTCTGACTTCCGACTATATGAATTGAATAAAGCTACACTAACATCGGTGAGTGCCGTGATTTATTTTGTGTGAACTTGTCAAATATTGCCTTGCTACACAAGAAATGGTAAAAAAAAAATCCCTTTCATTAAATAAGCATCCCAGGACCACTTAGAATATTTTTTTTATAATGGAAGATTTGTTTCTATAAAAGACACTTTATAGTATTCTTGATGTCAAAGTTCAATCAAACATAAATGGTTTAGGCATATACCTTGAAAATTGAGACTACATTAGAAATGTTTCCAAATTCAGCCTGGAAACAAGACTTCAGCTAGACACTGATACCAGAGAAATGTCAGAGGTAGAAAAAGCCAATATAATGACTCTAGCACATCTCCTCGGGGGTGCTTGCGCTTACAGTCTAAATTAGATGTGTATCACTCTGATCGTACACTGCCAAAATTTAGAAATGTTTTTCAGCATGAATGTCTATGAATTTTCTCAGTGGTTTTGGAAAAATGTTGCAGACAAGCGAAATATTTTCTGTTTGTGTCAAATGGTAGTCTTCATGTTCCTCAGAAACCCTGTGAAATATTCTTTATTTGCTTATTCGCGGTTCAGGAAATTTGAACAGACACAAAGGTCAGGGATCCTGAAGGGTACATTAAATTGTTACATGGAAGAACAGTCATACACATTGTATAAAATAAATACACTAAAAAAAATCCCCTGGCGTGTATTGGAAAAGGGAACTTGTAGCAATTACTCTCCAGGTGATTTGTGCAGAGCAAGCCAAGCGGAAAGTCCTGTAACAGATATGTTTATTGTTACAGTGTAACAGCGTAGATACTGCAGAAAAACTGAATGTCCTATATTCTTGTATACAGCAAAGCTATTGTGTCGTGTAATCCAATCAAAGGTGACACAAGCAAAGTTAGCAATGTGAATTTGGCTTTAAAGAATGTGCTATGCACTGTGTTGTTAGGTCTGGCTCCTACATGGTGTAAATCCATGTTCCTGAACTTACTTTATGTCCCCTGGGAGTACAAACAGAGCAAATATAATATATTGCAAAGCAAACATAGCTTGGTAAACTGGAATCAATCAAGCGCTAAAAATCTAGCGATGATAGGGACAACAACAGAAGTCGATATCACATTTTTTTTTTATTTATGACTTAACATTTTTTTTTCTTGTTGTTTTTGCAATAATCTTTGTAAACAATTCTGTCAAAAACTATTTTAACGTCAAATCCACTGGTTATGTGATCTCCAACTCTGACTTTATGGATAATCAGGCTCAGATTTATAGGGAGAAAGGCAGATAAAGAATGGCAGGAAGCAAGAGACAGTGCAGGAGTTATGCCATCAACTGCAGAAAGGGGGAAAAAATAAAAAAAACACTCCACTCCCCATATGAGAAAAAAATTTTTTCCCTTTATTTCAGAAAAATATCCCGTGGAGGGGCAGACATTGGAAGCGATTGTACACAGGCAACTTCTTCTATTCTATTCTTCTTCTATTTTCCCACTTAATATTAAAAATTAGGGTTTCACACTCAGAAGACCCCTTTTTCCCTTTTGCAGATTGCAAAACTGCCATATTCGGTATAGCATGCCGGGGCATTAAATTTCCAAAAATTATCCCCAGTAAACACAACAGTAACTTTATGGGCCCCAGGAAATCCATCCCTGGGGGCCCCAAAAATGAACTAAACTGGGAAACCCCAAGACGGAACACCTCTGCTGGGCCCAAAATAACCCATTTTGGTCCAAGAATAACCCTCTGGGTGTTCTGACAGCTCATTTCCCGTTGTGTCAGGCTTCTGTCGGGAACTTTTGTCACTTCTTTTATCCCCAAGGAAAAAATAAAAATTTAAACCCGTGATTTTCCCCAAACCCGTAACCCTAGTCTAAATCAAAAAATTTAAAAACCCCAAGTTTAAACACTTTTGCCAGAAATGCAATATTTTTCATTACTCCTATAAAAATTGTTGAAAAACAAATCCCCCCCTTTTTGTAAAAAAAAAAAAAAAAAAAAAAAAAAAAAAAAAAAAAAAAAAAAAAAAAAAAACAAAAAAAAAAAAAAAAAAAAAAATGTTTTTATTTATTTTGTTTGCTTTCAGTTCAAAAACAATGACAATGGATGTAAGGCAACGGCTTCATTTGAACACCTTGTATTCAGTCATCTCCACTATTATTTAGCTATGATATGCGTAGCCATAAGAGTAAGTTGCAGCCTACAATTTCAGACCCGGCCTCACTGTTCTTGCACATACATACAGCAGCCAGTTAAAAACTGGAACAAAAGACATTATTAAAACTAAAATATGAATAATATTCATGACTTACAACATTTCTTCTGTAGGGTAAGTACCTGTCAATTCCAAAAAGGAGCAACAAAAAAACTTGTCGAAAAAAGTATTCACTATTTTTTTTATTTGAAAAATACAGAGATCAGTTACAGCATGACAAGCTATGACAATTACTAAATATGATGTCTAAATTTCACATCCAGTAGCACTCACACATTCAGAATTTAGATTTTGAATGGAGAAATGTCTATAGAAATATAGGGCCAAATGTCAGAAAAGAGGCATCGTCACACCAGTTTTAAGGCGCATTAAATGATAATAAAGGGCCTAATGAATGAACCTTAAAAAAAATTTTGGCCCTCTGAACAGCTGCATAGTATAAATTTATGCGCCCAATCTAGGTGCATTGCAAAAAGAAAAGGACATTGCTATATATTTGATGCACCCACTTTAGGGACATTTTAAAATTTTTATGCCCCGTATAATTGCCAGATTTTGGGAAC
>JAODAL010052175.1:0-26161 GCA_025379985.1 Phyllomedusa bahiana
GGGGGTGACAAAAACCTTGTGCCAGGAAAGGGTTGGTGTGCGATAAGGGCAAATCCTGTTTGGCCGCCTTAAGACCCGGTAGGTGGAGCACACCCTTGCCTGGCACATGCCCTGAACCTTGTCTCCCGGGAAAATTTTTTTTAAAAGAGCTACCCTCTGGACTGCCTGCTAAAGAAGGCACGAGGTCTGAGTTCGCACTCCCCGCCGTTCGCCCCCTTTGCTTCTCCCGCCGGCTGCTTTGGGCAGCGCCCGGCTCGGCCCCCCCCGAAAACCGCCCCCATTTTTTTACGGGCAACAGCGGGGAATTTTCCACCCTCCACAGGGCCCCCAGCGTTTTTTGGCAGCAGCGCAATCCCCATTACGCATTACGAAGTGACAAATGGCCTGACAACAGCGGTACGGACCTGGGTGTTAAACCCACCGAGAGGGGAGGCCAGGGGGAAAAGACTCTGCACCATCCTTGCCAGTTTTTGAAGAAGCCCCCAAAATGGTCAGGCAAAATGCCCTTGTCACATGAAAAAAGGGGGGTAAACTTGTTCGGGAACGAC
This sequence comes from Phyllomedusa bahiana, assembly GCA_025379985.1. Taxonomy (NCBI): domain Eukaryota; kingdom Metazoa; phylum Chordata; class Amphibia; order Anura; family Hylidae; genus Phyllomedusa; species Phyllomedusa bahiana. The sequence goes on from JAODAL010052175.1 coordinate 549, forward strand.
CCTTTTGGACACTCGAAAAAACAGTTCCCGCCAGCGAGGGGAGGAGGAGACACACAGAGGGGGACACGGACCCTTTTCCCTTCTCCGAAAAAACCCACAAGGCCCGACATTTTCACAATTTCATCGGTTTTCATTTTAGGCAGGGTTGGGGGTCCAAAGTGCAAGGTGGCGCAAAAGCCCGGGGTGCATCATCCCCGGGAAAGTCGGGGCTGTGTTGAAGCTTGCCGGAGGCAGGGAGGAGGGAGGGGGATTTCCAAAACACCAATTTTAAACCGACTTTCCCTGCCTTGGAAAAGGGGTTGGCGCAAAATTTGAGGGGAGGAGGAAGATGAAAAATTTAAGGGTTTGCTAGGCCCCTCAAAACCCAGAGGTTTTGGGGAAATAAAGGCCCATCTCTCACATAGTGTTTGGAGGGCCCCATTTCCTCCAACATGACCTCGCTTTAAGGCCATAAAAAATTGAACAACACCCCCGGGGTGGCCACCCTCCGGGATCCCCGGTAAAAACAAAAATCAGCCCCTTTCCTTCCACCCACCCAAATAGAGAAAAAAATGCATTTAAATGGAGACCTTGCTGATTGATCAACGGAGACATCGGGTTGCGTTGTTTCAACGTTCCCCAAATGTCAGGGTTTGGAACAACATCAGCGACGTTTACAGCCCGTAAAAGTCCAAGTAGGCGTAGGGGGCAGCACAGGGCAAGGGGGGCAGAAGCCCCAATGGGGGACCCCCTGGGAAAACTTTTTTTTTCCACCTCACCAACGCTGCAATGCAAGGGGACACATCCCCAAAACACAGAGATCACTTAAAAATCAAAGGTGCACAAAATATCTCGCAAACACCGATGTTTTTGCCCCTGTGTTCCGGGCCCAATAACTTTTGGGGTTTCCAAAAAAGGGCGAATGGCCCCAGGGGGGGCTCGTCACGCCATAAAAGGTGTTTTCCTCCCAGCACCACGTCATATCTGAGCGGACCTTTCAAACACAGGGTGGAGGGGTCTTTACAGACAAACGCATTTCCCGGGTTTCCCCAAGGAAAAATGGGATCGTTTTTAAAATTCCCTCAAGATGAATCATGCATGGGTTTTCTGATGATGTTGTTGGGCCCCCAAAATTTCCGAGGTCACCGATTAGTTGCCGGGCTACTTCCCCATTTTCCTTTTTAAACAGAAATGGTCCTCTTGAAAACTTTTTTTTTAAATTTACAATTTTTTACTGCAAAATTTTTTTTCCCCTTTTTCCCCAACAGTTAAATTTTTTGGTTTTTTCGTTTAGGGGACGTAAAAGCCCCGCAAAGGTTTCATGACAACACCTATTTCCCTTTACTCCCCTTTACTTAAGAAGTTTTCGCATTGTCAAGGTTTTTTAGGTCATGTTCTTTGAGATACAGCAATAATCATGGTTTCCCTTTTGGAAAAAAATGTGTTTTTAAATTGGGATTTCCCCTCACAAATTTTTTAAAAGTGGCTGAGAAGGGCATATTTATAATTTTTTTTGGGGGCATGTTGCTGTGAGTACAGCAAAAATTATTGGGCCTTTGGGAAAGAAAAAGTGGGTTTTTAAGTGGCATTTCTCCCTCACAATTTTTTTTAAAAGGGGTAGAAGTCATTTTTATAATTTTTTTGGGGCATGCTGCTTTGAAATGCAAACAATACCCAGGTCCTATTAAAAAAAAAGTTGTTTCCCAAAAAGACATTTGTTTCCCTTTACAATTGACCAAATTGGGGTCAAGGGGCGGTTTGAATTTTTGGGGGGAATTTTTTCTTTGACATGCAGCTAAAACTACAGGTCCTATTCTTTAAAAATTTTTTTTCAAAAAACATTTTTTTCTTCACAAATTTACCAAAAAGGGCTCAAAGGGGCAAAGCTTTTAAATTTTTTTTTGGGGGATTTTGCTTGGACATGCAGCTATAAATACAAAAGGGCCCTATTTTTTAAAAAAAATTTTTTTTTCCCAACAACATTTGTTTCCACAAATTTTAAGATTGGCTCAAGGGTTAAGTCTGTCCCGAAACAGAAAAAAGGAAAGGGCACTGGTTTAAAGGACACAAATTGCAAAAAGACTTGGGTTTTTCAAATCTTTTAAAATAGCAATCAATCCCGAAATTGAGACAACCCATTTAATACAAGAAAAAAAGAGAAAAAAAAAGCATGGTGGGATTCCATCCATTTTAAAAAAAGTTTTTCTAGAATTAAAAATACTAAAAAACTTTCATGTACAAAATAGCTGTTAAAAAAATTCCTCTGAATTTTACAAGAGGTACCAGGAAAACATGATCCAGATGTAGGGTTATTCAGAGAAACATGGAGTATGGAGCACAGACAGAGAACAAAGTACAGAGACCATTTCTCCAGCACTTCTTGAGTAAAAATGAGAAAAAGAATGCCAAGATAAAGAGGCACCTGGTTGTAACATAGCGTTACCACCAGATTTCCAAGTGAAGCTCGAATTGGTCCCCACACTCCATACGGAATGGGCAAGCGCTACCCAGGTATTGTACTGTGTACAGAGTAAGGGCAGAGTTCACACACTCCGCTTTCCGCACTCTGCTTCAGCACGAGCAGTTTTCGTTGCTGGCGTCACAGGGCATTTTTAACCTATTCCGTGTTTAATAATGACGGACGCCAGCCTGGGCTTCACCGCACCATGTAACTCCGCCCTGTGGGTCATGCTGTGGGCCCAGGACAGGTATACGTCAAATGTCCAGTGAAACTAAAATGTGGTTGAAATACTCCCTTTTCCCGGCACTTTTTTAAATGTGGGGTTCATGCAGGTTTGGGCTCATGCTGTGGCCAGGACAGGAATAAGTCAATGCCATGAAACTAAATGGTGAGTGAAAGACTCCTTTTTCCGTCACTCTTTAAATGTGGGGGTCAGCATGGTTTTGGGGCTCCATGCTGGTGGCCCAGGACTGGTATAGCACTGGTCCAGTTTAACTAAATGGTGGTTGAAAGACCTCCTTTTTTCCGGCACTTTTAAATGTGGGGCGGTCATGCAGGTTTGGGCTCATGCTGAGCCAGGACAGGTATAAGTCAATGTCCAGTTGAAAAACTAAAATGGTGGATTGAAAGACTCCTTTTCCGCACTTTTTAAATGTGGAGTCGTCATGCAGTTTGGCTCATGCTGTGGCCCAGGAACAGTAATAGTAAACTTCCATGAAACTAAAATGGGTGGTTGAAAGACTCCTTTTTTCCGGCACTTTTAAAGTGGGGGGTCATGCAGGTTTTGGGGGCTCATGCTGTGGGCCCAGACAGGTAAATAGTCAAAGTCCATGTGAACTAAATGGTGGTTGACAAGACTCCTTTTTTCCATCACTTTTAAATGTGGGGGTCATGCAGTTTGGGCTCATGCTGTGGCCCAGGACAGGTATAGTCTCAATGTCAATTCAACTAAAATGGAGTCTGGTTGAAAGAGACTCCGTTTTCCCGCACTTTTTAAATGTGGGTGTCATGCAGGTTTGGGGCTCAACGCTGTGAGCCCCAGACAGGTATAGTCAATGTCCCAGTGAAACTAAAATGGTGGTTGAAAGACTCCTTTTTCCGGCACTTTTTTAAAGGTGGGGGTCATGCAGGTTTGGGCTCATGCTGTGTGCCCAGGACAGGTATAGTGTCCAATGTCCAGTGAAACTAAAATGGTGTTAAAGGCTCTTCTTTTCGGGACCTTTTTAAATGTGGGGGTCATGCAGGTTTGGGGCTCATGCTGTGGCCCAGGACAGGTATAGTCAATTGCCAGTGTAACAAAAATGTGGTTGAAAGACTCCTTTTTCCGGCACATTTTTAAATGTGGGGTCATGCAGGTTTGGGGCTCATGCAGTGGCCCAGGACAGGTATAGTCAATGTCCATGTGAAACAAAAAATCGTGCGTGTTGAAAGACTCCTTTTTGCGCACTTTTATAAATGTGGGGTCATGCAGTTTTTGGGACTCATGCGCGTTCCAGGACAGGGAGATTCAATGTCCAGTTCAAGTAACATGATGGTTTCAAATCAACAGCCTATCTTTGCACTTTTTATATGTTGTGGTGATGCAGGTTTAAGGTCAGGGGCGGCTGTGGTACAAAAGACATGGGATAGTAAATGGTCTGTGACTTTTTTTTCTGTGACTTTTATAACCTAAGTGAAGTTGCCTAAGATGTAGACGTAACCATTTTGAACGTGTTGTGATGTTAATTTCAGCTCTCCAGCCTATGGTTGGGTGGTAAAATTGAAGGTGTTTTGTTGCTGCTCCCCATAGACTTTAATGTAATCGCGCATAATCGAGATGCTCTCACTATCTGACAAACATTATCGGTATAGCGGCCGCGACTATCGCCCTATCGATCGATCTCGATAGCCAATGCAATCGCTCAACACTATATACAACCTAAGATAGAAAATAACAGACATATTTGATATCACCCTAACCGAAACATGGATACTAACATGCTATTGTCTTAATAATGAAAACCAGTATGAATGGTTTAAAAACTGTGGGGGGAAAAAAAATCACATTTGTTTTTTCAATTTTTTTATTTTTCTTTTCCCCCAAAACGGATGTATCTAAGAAATATGCTTAGTACAAAAATCACAGCTTAGTTTGTAACAAAAAAAAAGAACAACTCATAGCACAGAAAAAAAATATAATTCTGCTACATTCACTTAAAAAAATAGAAGGAAGAGAAATAATTTGAGCCCTGGAAGTCAACTTGCCCTGGCACATGTAAATTTGTAGTGTACCTAGAATAAATTTTAGCTTCTGAAGTTTACCAAGAGCCCGAAAATAAATATTTACATGTGTCAAACCTTCAATCCTGTATTAGTTAGTTTGGATCAAGTGAAGAGTATATCCCCTTAATTGAACAAAGAGAGTGTTCTTCGTGAGTTGCTTTCCACATATGTTGCAGAATTCACGTGGGAAAATCGATTTGGTAAATACACATTTAACAGTTATGGCGACATGTATGAAACTTGGTGCAATTTTTTCCCGTGTGAAATGCACCTGAAAATATGAAAGTGTGAATTGAGCGTTCAAAATTGCCCTAAGGTGTTTCGATGGTCACTTAACATCTGTATTTGGCATGCCATGGAGCTTTGGCGCATTAGTAATGCACAAACGTGTATTTGACATACAGTAATAGCCGGCACACCACAGGTCTTGCTGAGACATGGTGCAACATGCATGATCACTACCATAGTTTCTGTTCACTGACATGCTATTGTAACACTTTTTCTTTTATTTCTAGCCTGCTATGATGTGTTTGTAATCACTGATAATACTACGCTAACTCCGTAAATGACACGATTGAGAATGGGATTTATGGTATGATGCTGTATTGGTTTAAATTAATTTTATATTATTTTAATTTTAGAATAATTTTCTATATAATAGTGATATTTTAAATACAATATTATAGGAGATAATTTTTATCTTTTTGGACCTATATATGTTCTTATAATATAATTTATTATGAAATTTACATAAATAGAGTTTTAATATAGTCCTTATAATTATCTAATATTACTTTTGTTCTAATTTTTACTGGTATAAATTGAGAAACAAGGGATATTTTTCACCCTAACGGCAAACCTAGTTCTATTACGACAACTCAGGCTTAGACAGACCCCATAGGAATAGGTCAGCCTGTTCCAGCAGTAATGTACCTAGTTTTGCCCAGGCAGATTCATAAATGTGTCTAATAGTACAAATATGGTGCGACATGCCCCCAGAATTCCTCAGAACGCCCCCAACCCCCCCCAAACACTCACCCACATCATTGCTCGCATTATAAAGAGTCAGGGCAGGCGTATAATGCACCAAACATGTTCATTCGATGCGCCATACATTGGGAAATTAGGTAGACTAATCACTTTCGCCACACTTGACGCCAGAACAGTGTAACTTCATACATCATACATGTCGCTCGTAGCCTCCTGTGTAATGCAAGCAGTTTTCTTGTTTGTGTCAAATTAAATTTATGTTATATGGCAACATAATCTTCACTTGATATTTTATATTAATACCTCTGCAAGTTGATAGTTGTACACACAAACTTTATCATTTTAACTGAAATGCAAAGCTTTTGATCTAATAATTTAGAATTTTGTGAACTAGTAACATTTCTTTTTTGTTCTTCATTTTGGATTAAAGTGGTGTTCCCCATCCATTCAAAGCTTTTCATTGGGGCATTATTCTCACCCCCGTGGGAATGAATTTTTTTCAGTTTTTAAGAGGGAATTTTATAGGGAATTTGACCCTTTTGGGTTTTAAAAAAAAAATAAGGATTGGAAATGCATCCGTCAGCTAAAAGTGTCATTTTTTCCCGGGCAAGGGAAAAGTGGTTCAGATTTATTTTAAACCCAAAATCCTTTTACCCCAAGGGTATCTACACTGTATGGGTATATGAATGACTTACTGAAAAAGGAAAAGCTACTTTTCACAAAACTTTTTTTCCTCTCTTTCCCGCTTTTTAGTGACCCAACGACAAAAAAATTTAAAATCTTTCCCCATTTACCTCAAAGTTTTTAAAAAAATCCCTTGCTTTTTTTTTTTTTTTCTGGTATGAAGAATAATCGTAAATAATCGTAAAGAATAATAGTAAATCTATTAATTATGTAAACATATGTAAGTAGAATTTGGAAAATGTGTAACAGGGAACAAATCATAGTGAAGCCTCTGAACAGAGAATGAACCTACTACATCAATACTGGATTTTACTTTAGACTAAATCTGGGCTGGGGGACGTGTTTGATTTTCACCTTAAAATTCCCTTTGTAAGGATATTGACCTTGCAAAAGGAACCCTCTGGTTAAGCCACTGAAGAAGTCTCCAATAGCAATGCCTGACAGCTGGCAGATGCTATTATGAAGAGTGTGAGGGGATGGCTGGCAAAACAAAACACAGATGAAGGTTAACGACAGCAGATGTACTATTTTTATACGACAAGAGGAAAATGTCATAGGTAGGTTTAAATACTAAGAGGTACTTAGCTTTTTTAAGGGGTATTCCCATTTCATTGATTAGCGTTAAACATGTAGGCAATGGTAAATAAAGACTATGACCAAAAATGTTGCTGTTCTGATTTTGCTTCCAGCTAGAGCAGTTATTAGCTCCTGCTTGTGTAAACAAGCTTCCCTATGTTACCTACCACCTCTCTGTGCTGTAACTGGTTCTAGAGCCCTGGCTGGGATGGTGACATCACTTGCCTTATGTGTCTTATCAGCAGCAAAGGAGCTTGTTCATGTTTCCTACTGACAAACTTTAACCCTTTAGAGCCTTGTATCCTTATTCTCTGTTGTTTTAATCCTTCCATTACAAATGTTCCTCTAATAGGCTCAGCTAGAAATAGCAGAGATTATATGCCAATTACTGCTGTAGAACTACCACAGTCTTAACAGGAGGTTAGAGCCTGAATCTGATTGTGAGGAACTGACTCTGTGAACACAGTAAGAACACCCATTGAGTCAGATATAATTTCATTTGGTGTTCACCGAACCTTTAAGTACCACCGTCATGGTAAGGCAGGTAATAATGGTGGCAGAGTGGGCAGAGACAGACAGCTAGCCATGGCTGCAAAGTAGGTACTACAATATTTATATCAATTTATAACATTTGCAATACTCAAGAAATGTCATGTTTGGCCAGAAAGTAAATTTCAAAGTATCAAAGTATACATCAGAAGGTTACTTTTTGAGGTTTTAAAGAGAAAAGATCCCTAAATTGTTCTGATTGTTTAACATTTTTCAACAGTTTTTAATATTTATGCATAATGATTCTATTAATTTAATTTAATTTAATGTTGTAGGTAGAAATGCTGGTGAAAAATTAGAAAAACAGTATTTTGATGACAAGGGTTCTTTTAGTTACCTTGTTAACATCAACACTGAAATAATTTATTGGTTAAGCAAAAAATTTTCAAATCTTCTGTGCTTCAGACTTGAATAGATGGAGCAGGACTTGGGCTTGGGTTACGGTTAAATAATGTAATATAAATTATATATGGTATTTGTGACATATGACAGATGTCCCAGCGATGTCTTCCAGTGTTTGTTGCAGTTCCTTCTTGTGTATTATATACTCAAAGAGAAAAAGAGTCCTAAAACATAACTTTTATTAATATAAATAGATAAAATAGTGGAAACCACCACGTAGGTCTCTCATCCAAGAACATTGAAAAAAAGAAGAAAAAATAAATAAATAAACAAGTAAGAACCACTGACAATAAGCACCTACATGGCCCTAACATCTGTTACACCCTTACCTAAAAACAGGATTGTCGCCCTGATGATTCTTACATTTGGTTTCGCATCATAGTGGCGGGAAGGTTTAATTCTCTGTGATACGATGTAATGTTGACATGGGATGCTCCAAAATGGGTATTTAATCACTTTTCTAAATATATGTGATTACAAAAAGTGAAGACTACAGCATTTCTCAATCCCCCTTAGTTACCTGAAAGCTTGCATTAGACACAACCAGAGAGCTGATCTGGCCGCACTTGCGTGAAACACTTCTTATCTGATGACAGGGAAAATGAATGAGCTTCAAGGGGCTGTGGAGAAAGTGCAGTGTATGAGCCTGTGTCTTGCTGTATAGAGAATCAACTGTTGTAAAGTTATTATTTGAGTTAAGTTTTGAGACGCTCCCTTATTCCTAACTCTCTGCTCACCCCTCCCTCTCTCCCCTGCAGCCTCATGACTCAGCATGGTTTGTTTATATTCTACTCCCGTGCTTATAAGAGGTAAGTAACTCAGTCCTGGCAAAACCCCTTTAAGCAGCCCCGAAGTAACCAATTAGATTGGGACCACTATATCCATGCCTCCATGAAAAGTGCACAGAGAGTGCATGAAGCGAATTATATGGATGGATATTCCCTCTGTAGTTGTTGTCAAGTTGAGATAGGAAAATGTGATGTGTCAACAATGATAAGTGCTCCTGTTCTTGTGCCATGACCATATGAGGGATTGTCATATGCCTGTAGGCTGGAGAAGATGCTCAGGGGGCCCAACGGAGATGGGGATCTCAAAGATCCACAGTTGTAGACAAGATGTGAGGATGGACTGGTTGTCTCACAGTTTGAGGAAAGCCTAAAAGTCAGCCAGATGGTAAGCAGGACCATCAACAAGTATTGGCATAGAATGGAAAGGTTACACAATTTACATGGTTCTGTCTGTAGCAACAAATGTGGAGTGGAAAACTCTTATAAGGCTCACACCATATTTTGGATCCATACCCTGCTATTGGACCATACAGTGCTTCTGTTTTGCTCTGGTTTCATAGATATGTAACAGGGTTTTTCTTTCTGTAAACAGAAAAATTGTAGCATGTTTCATTGCATGCTATTTTACAGAGATATTCTCATCTAGAAGCACGTCTAGCAGCAAACAGAGTTATAACAACTCAGTATTACAGGACCGTAAGGACTCAGTATGCTTCTTTACAGAGTTCATACACCAGCTCATCAGTGTACAAGAGACCTTACTTTGGATGGAGTACCTTCCCAAGTGAGATGCTGCTTTTGATTCTTACATCTGATAGGTTATATGACCAAGTAAAAAAAAAAATCAATGAAGCAATTGTCAACAATATATTTGATACTAAATATTAGATACATTTTCATTAGTTCAATCTCCATAATGTAACTAAATACTGTTACATTGCTCCATTCAATATGAAGAATTCTAGTAAATGCTTAAAAACATTACTGCAGTGGTACATTTTAAAGTGAGTCACTGGAAAAGTAATTTAATAGAGGTGAAAATAAGAGGATCAGGCTGTGAAGGAAATGTTAAATCTCAGAAATTTACTGGAATACTGAATGCCATTCCACATTACTGATAGTTTAATGGATTGCCTCCACTCATATGTGACGTTTTTCTTTTCAACCAGTAAATACAATTTTGGAGTTAAATCCTCAGTTAATCATAACCAATAATTCAAGGTCTCTGTTTTGTAATGTAGTGAGTGCGAAGTGAGTAAAACAAAAAACTCATCTTGCAGTGTGGTGTAAAACAAATCACAATTGTGGATCTTGCTACCTCCATGATTGTCTGAACTGAGTGATAACTGTTTTATTGAGTGTGTGCTTAACATTGTTATTTCCCATGACATAGAGGTATGTCATAATAATGGCACGGCACCGGCATGGAAGCTGTACCAGTGCCATCAACAGCAAAAGCTAGGTTCCTACTATAACAGCCAATCTCAGTTAATTAACCGCTTAGATGCTGTGGTTAACAGTAATTCCATCATTTAGGGATTTTGACATAGGAAAGGGGATCCTGTACACAACGATACAGGGAAAGCTGTCAATCACTTTATGTGAGTGGAGTAAGCAGGACTTCCACTTTGTCTCAAGAAGTCTTATTAGTATTTTTTCTGCTTTTTACTCAATTCTGTCTCTGAGCTCCTTGGGCAGTTCCTTAGACCTCATGATTATCATGTGCTCTGACATGCACTGTGAGCTGTGAGGTCTTATTTAGACAGGTGTGTGCCTTTCCTAATCAAGTCTAATCAGTTTATTTAAACACAGCTGGACTCCAATGAAGGAGCAGAACCATCTCAAGGAGGATCAGAAGGAAACGGAAGCATGTGAGTTAAAGATGAGTGTCACAGCAAAGGGACTGAATACTTCTGACCATGTGATATTTCAGTTTTTCTTGTTTAATAATTTTTCAAAAATATCTAAATTTCTGTTTTTTTCTTTCAAGATGTGGTGCAGGGTGTACATTAATGAGCAAAAAAATTAACGTTTTTGATCTTAGCAAATGGCTGCAATGAAACAAAGAGTGAAAAATAAAAGGGTCCGCATACCTTCCGTACCCACTGTACAGGACTTCCACTTTGTCTCAAGACATATAGTTGTATTATTTAAATCAGGGTTTTTTAATACAACTCTGTGAGAGAGCTGAAACGTCGCTTCTGTAGCATGGGAGAATAAATCACCTTTTGCTGTATATCTTCGGAGTGCCGTGGATTTTTCTCATTTATATATATATATATATATATATATATATATATATATATATATACAGTGTACCCACTGTACATTGGGTATGGAAGGTATTCAGACCCTTTTTTCATTGCAGCCATTTGCTATGATCAAAAACTTTCATTTTTTTGCTCATTAATGTACACTCTGCACCCCATCTTGAAAGGAAAAAAACGGAAATGTAGATATTTTTGCAAAATTTATTAAACAAGAAAAACTGAAATTTCACTTGGTCATAATCCGATGGACATAGAGGTCCGGACCTCTATCCCCTGATGAAGCTATTTAGTTGGTGAAACATGTTGGGGAGGTCAGGCATGACATTTTAATTTGTGATTTCTCACCTCTTTCTATAGTGTCACCCACTGCAGAGGGTCTCACAAGGAAACCTTATATGTTTTATGTCCATCGGATTAGGGATGACTGCTCAAGTGGAATGTTTTGGATCCCTTATTGGAGTTATTAAATCACTGTATATATAAGGTTCCCCTTTTTAATAAGGTGGCTTTCCCACCACACTTGATAATAGAAAAGGGGGTTATTCCTTCACAATTAGAAAGGGATAAATTGAGAGGTTAAAAATTTCAGGTTTTTAAATAGTGTGTATCGAGGTTAAGTGTTATACATAATAAAAGTTAAGTTTTAGTGCTTTATAGATTGAGAACTGATAGAGTTTAAGTTTGCCTATGAAAAAATAGTAAGTATAGTCAAACCTCATCATCAACTACAAAAAATGTCTGACTGCTATGCTTGCCAAAAACGGTTTTGCAATCAAGTATTAAGTCTTGTTTGCCAGAGGGATCAAATACTTATTTCTCTCAACAAAATGCAAATAAATGTATATAATTTATATAATTTTATTTTCTGGATTTTATTTTGGATATTCTATCTCTCAATGTTAAAATTAACCTATGCTTAAAATTATAGACTGTTCATGTCTTTGTCAGTGGGTAAATTTACAAAATCACAATAAAAAACTTGCTTTATGTTTCGTGGGTGCTGCTGGTTCTCACTGTATTCCCTTTGATATGTAGAATAACAAATATTTGGTTATATGTTATTTTGTTTGATAAACACTGTAAAGAAACAATGATAAAATTGCTGGTTTTGGTGTTTTACATCCTCCCCTAAATATAAAATTCTAAAAGCTCATCAATATGTACCCTAAAATGGTGCCAGTAAGCAAAGTCCCTTCTGGGCAAGATTAGGCCTGCCCTTCTGAATGGCGATATAGACGCTCTTGCGAAATTCTTCTTCATTCATATCTATGGGAGTTACTGATATAGTCGAGTACACTCACTAAGCTTTATTCAGAGCTGCCAGAGAAAAGAACGGCGAGAACTGCACAAGCACGGCCATCTCTCCTTTTTATGAGGCTGTCTCATAGTGCATTATAAACTGGTCGCACAATGGACTTTGTCAAATGGTAAAACTCTTCTAATGGCGCCCTTGTCAGCTTAATCTTTTTCCTGCCCCTCATATTGGTCTTACTGAATGCTTGCCTTCATCGTCTGCAGTGAGTAAAGCATTTAATAGTGTTTATTTGAATTTTATGAAGGTGATTGGTTATACATTTGTGCTAAGTAGAAACTGTCCTTTAAGTAGAAAAGAGACAAAACTGGTTTACTATGTTTTTTCCTAGACTTAATAGAATTAAAGGTATAAGTAGTGGAAATACCTTGTTTCATTATGGGTTAATAACCACAATCTGTAATTTGATTTCTAAAGACTGGGATTTGAGTGATGTATCCATTCTGTTTTACTCATATAAACGGCACAGATCACTTGATTTTCTATGTAAATCAATTTTTCAACTTTGCTGAAGTTAGCAATGGAAATGTTACCTTAAAAACACCTTTGCTGCAAAAGGATTTAGTAAGAGAATATATTTATCCTTCGATAAAAGTTCAGTTGGTAAGTTGTCAGGTTTTGGTAGCACAGACCTATTTCACAAGTGACAGCAAGCGGAATAAGTACCCATAGGAAAATAGCATGTCTTGAAAAGACGACTGGTTTACTATTATTTTTTATCGAGACTGTTCCTCATGCATTATCATTACCAGTGCTGAATTTCTTGTCTGATTTAAAAAAAATGAAAGGTATAACTAATGGAAATGTTTGGTTTTGTTATGAGTTAATAACCACAATCTCAAATTTGCTTCCTAAAAAACTAGTGTTGAGTGACGTGTCAATTTTTCTTCTACTCATAGAAATGGCACAGTTATCACTTTTTTGATTTGCAGTGTAAATCCATTTTTTAACTTTGCTGAAAGTAGCAATGGAAATGTCACCTTAAAAGACACTTTTGTTGCCAAAGGATTTAGTAAGAGGATATATTTATTCTTCGATCCAAGCTCAGGTGGTAAGTTTTCTGGGTTTGGTAGCACAATCTATTCTACAAGTGACAGCAGGCGGAAGAAGTACTCATAGAAAAATAGCATGTCTTTGAGAACCAGACATATTAAGATTATTTCACAAACAATTACTTGATATCATGTAATGTCAAATCAATAAAGCAATTGTTCTCATATTTTCCAGCAGAAACTTGATTTTTGTTGTAACAATATGTTTGTTATAAAATATGTTTGTTAACTGGTTTTTAATGCATACAGACCTCTTATTCCTCCTTTAAAAGTGTAGCAGGTGCACAGGTTGTAGGGAATACCATCTTCACTGCTATGCATCCCTGGACATCACTGTGACAATTATTGTTCTTCTTTTACTTCACTTTGAAAATTGCCTGTGTGCTGTGACATCATCTTTCTATGATCCCTGTACTTAAATTAACTGTTAGTTATCTTTGTATTATGACATTATTGTACCTGTACTCAGGGCAGATTGGAACTTAAAGTGGTCCTGGAAAATAAAAATCTAAAAGTGACTTCATGTTGTAGGTAAAGCTACATTTGTGGTAGATAGGATCGGGCTCGGACTGGTAATTATGATAGGTAGATAGTAATTACCTATTATTTTGATACATGTACATTATTCATTAATATTCACACTTCAAGGTCAGACTTTCTTGGATCTTAATGACAAGCAATATTTTCATTTTTCATTGTTGCATTACAGCAGCCTACCTGGTTGTATAGGCTGCTGTGAGTGCAGTGAGCGCATAACTCTGGAAATAAAGGCGATGAGAAATGTCACGAGTAAGGAGTATACTGGCAGCAGTAGCTCTTGAGGTGGTCAGGGGAGCGCTATGGAATATAGGAGTGTGATGAACGGATCCACCATAGCCACCACTTGCACACGGAGTATTGTCTGGTGTTTGTCTTTGTTGTGGGGCTGTGAATGTCCTGCCCATTGTTTAAAGCAGGTCTTAGACGCCAATTGAGGAATGAGGAGTGGGAAGTGATGGGGGGCCCACATGAACCATTCACCCTGTCTGAGTTGGGCTGTTGGCCAATTCCCCATCCTATTTATAGAGAGACCTGGGGGTTCCGCATTAACCTACACATCTCACCTCCGACTGTATTACCCCGAGTTATTACGATGCACCAGTTACAGATGTGGAGTTATCTGCTGTGTGATCAGTGCACAAATCCAGACACATTCTACTTGGTAGCACATCGGTATAGAAGGGAACAAGTTAGAGACCACCTCAGGGAACTGAGACAACAGGGATTATTTCACGTGCCAAAAGATTATTGGTAGCTGGCTAGGGAGAGACATGGGGGTCCTGGAGTCCAAGGTAGACAAAGGCAAAATGCCAGGGCAGCTGGTAGAAGACCACTACCGGGCTGAGAAAATGGGGACCACGAAGCCTGCCCTGCCTATAGCATCTCCCAGGCGGAGCAATCATAGGATTTGGGCAAGCTGGTACCAACGCTTTTTAATGCACCTATAAAACCTCAGAAAAAGACCCCTCCTCATGGGTCTACACCAAGGATTACCATACCTATCAAGGGGAATCCCGTCACCTTTCTTGTGGATATCCATGCAGCCAGAAGCATTATACAGAAACCTGATGTGCACCCTGGCTATCTATCCAAAATGGACGTCACATATATTGGTGTGGATGGCATTCCACGTATATACCCATTAACAGTACCCTTGGTGGGGGGCAGGTCATCATCCAACCTTCTCTCCATTTTCATTGTTTCAGATACATGCCCGGTCAGCCTACTAGGCACAGATCTGCTGTCAAGAATGCAGGCAAACTTCAAGTTTCATGAGAATTAGACAGTCTCTCTCACTTCAAATTTAGATGAAGAGGAAGTATTGCTCATGTTGCCATTCCCGCACCAAATAGAACAAATTATTCCAGAACAAAAAATCACACAAGAAGTATTACAAAGAATTCCTGTGCATCTCTGGTCACAAGGGCCTGAAGATATTGGCCAGTTGATGGTGCCTCCTGTAATGGTACATCTGAAGCCTGGGGCCCAGTTATCCCGGAAACCACAGTACCCACTGTCCCTGGCCCAGTCTCAAGCCATATCCAAACAAGTACAAGCTTTACTGCTGAATGGAGTGACCAGACCATGTACATCCAAGTGCAACACTTCTCTCTATCCTGTGAAGAAGAAGTCAGGGCCCAATCAACCCCCACCATTCAGGATGGTGCAAGACCTTCGTGCTGTGTATGAAGCCACGGAACTTCTTCAGTGTCCCTCTGGATCCCACTTGTCAATACCTCTTTGCGTTCACCCATGAGGGAACCCAGGACAGTGATGCCACAGAGGGCTCAGAATAGCCCCAGCCAGTTTTCCAAAGCCATGAGCTCCGTCCTAAATATCTGGAGAGACCAAAACCCCTCTTCAACAGTCTTGCAATATGTGGATGATCTGCTTGTCTGTGCAGATGGTGAACACTTGGCTGCCTCTTCCTTGGAATCTCTACTTCTTTTCCTGGCCAAGCAAGGATGTAAGGTTTCTCAGAACAAGCTGCAGTGGTGCAAGGACAAAGTTGTTTTTCTAGGCCAAAACCTGTCTCACAAAGCAGGACACCTGACAAGTGAATGCATCAAGGCAGTACCAGACATCAAAATCCCCACTGCTGCTAAACAATTGTAGACCTTCCTTGACCTGATCGCCTACTGCATGTCCTGGGTTCCTGGAGCATCAGGTCTCATGCAGCCACTGTACGATGCAGTTAAAACCACTCCATTCCATCTAGTGCCAGTAGCCCTGCAAGCATTTCAGGATCACAAACAGTCCATTATTCAAGCTCCTGCTTTGGGGAACCCAGACTATGACAAACCATTCAAACTCTTTGTGACTGAGAGAGATGGACACGCTATGGTTGTTCTACCCCAAGCTCATGGAGGCCGGAACCATCTGCTTGGCTACTATTCAGCAAGATTGGACCCAGTGGCAAGGGGAGGACCATCCTGCCTGGAGTAGGGAGGCGACCCTGCTTGCCTAAGGAACTATACCCAGTTGTATTACAATGGGATCATGGCCCAGGACATCTGGTAAAAACCCTGATGAATGGGCTAATAGACAAGTACTATTGTGCACCAGGAATCTCCACATTAATAGGCATGCTCTATCTGCACAGAATGTAGCTGAGGAAGGCTAGTAAAGATACCTTCCTAGCAAATCCTTACCACAACTTTCAAAGGATTCAGATTGATCACATACAGTGAAGATATGAATATGCCTTCGTACACATATTTTTCAGGATGGCCAGAGGCATTCCCCGTCACCAACATCACAGCCTGAACCACTGCTAACCGAAGTAGTATGTCGATATGGGATACCAGCAGCGGTTCAAAGTGACCAAGGACCAGCATTTTCAGCTACCCTGATGAAGGACCTTTGGACAGACCGTGGAAACACTCTAGCCTTCCATACCCCCTACCATCCTCAGAGCAGTGGGAAAATGGAGAGACTAAATGGGACTCTGAAATCACGTATGCTTAAAGCTGCAAGAAAAACTGGCATGTCTTGGCTAGACAGCCTTTCAATATCCTTGTTTAGTGTCAGATACACGCCCCAGGGCCAGTTAGTTCTCTCGCCCCATGAGATTCTGTTTGTCAGGGCCCCAAGACTAGGTGCATATTTTCTCCAGCAGTTGCAACTACAAAATGATGTCATGTCCACATATGTCACTGCATTGGCTAAAGAGTTGTCCTTTATACACGGCAGAGTTTTCTCTTCTATTCCAGATCCTGACTCAGACATTGCTGCCCATAAACTACAGTCTGGTGATTGGGTCTATGTGAAGAAGTTTGTGTGTAAAACCTTAAAGCCAAGATTTGAAGGGCCGTACCAAGTCCTGCTGACCACAACATCTGTAAGGGTGGCAGGGAAACCCAACTGGATTCATGCTTCACATTGTAAGAACGCTCCTGCCCCCAGAGAAGAGGGGGATACTGCTCCTACTGGCACTGAGTAGTTGTATTGCCCTACCCCTTGGTCTGAACCCTGCAGCAGCTATCACAATAGAAAAGGGGACTGTCACCTTTTAGTAGAACTCCAACAGTATTCACGTGGTCACATATTCCTTTGATTATTGTACCATAGTAAGTTGTCCCACGGTACCTTGGGACAGTGTAACATCTGTAATAGACAATCTTCCGACATACGGTCCATATAACTGTGCATGACTGATGACTACTGGGAAAGCACCTGTGATTATTGGGGTGCTGCAGGATGGAACACAGGGGATGATTGGGGATACAGACCACAAAGTGCCTTGAAAAAGAAAGACAAAAAAGGGAGGCCCCTACTAACAAGGATGAGTCTGTCAAAAAAAAAAATGGCACCTGTTGAAATCAGGGGCAGATGGGCAAGAGTATGCCCCTAACCTTAATAACTGAAAATCCTCAGGAGACTGACAAGAGTATATACATTTTAGGAGCCTTTGTATGAGGGGGGACAATGGGAAACTGGGGAAGGATTCAACTAAAATACATGAACCAGGACCCAGAGAAATGGTTAGAAACTGCAACAGGTGCACCTGCGAACCCACTTATGCCCCATATACAGACTTTCCAAAGCATGTCAGCCATAGCTAATCCCACTTTTGATGACACCATGAGGGTAGAGACTGGATTCTCGGACAAAAACTTGTGGCTGGAATGGGTTAAGTATACAGCCAACCAGCACAATAAAACAAGCTGTTATGTCTGTTCAGCTACTAGGCCCCATATAGACACTGTTCCACTAGCTATTCCTGTATCGACAAAGTAATGTCTTCTTAGTCTGTACACCAGCTCCACCACAAATCATACTGCCTGTGATGAGTGGAAGGCCAGGTATCCGATCACCACAAAAACACCGAAGCCAACGGTTGGGATTACAATCTACCCAGGTAGTTATACTGCTATCAGTAGTATGGGGAATGGCAGATTCCTGGGCAACTTCACCACCAAAGGTCACTGCTCCACGTACAGTAACATCAGTGGCAACAAATTACATAATCAAGTACTATCCATAGGGGATGTATATTGGATATGTTGGGATCTCAAAGCTAGGACCAGGCTGGAGGGCAATTGGACTGGACAATGTGCCCTAAAAAAAACACTCATCCCATTTCACATAATGAGAATGGGGACAGAAAATAGTGACACCAATGAGACAGGGAGAGCCAGGAGAAGAAAGGAAGCCTCCCCAAAGGGCAACTTTGACCCCCATGTATATATTAATGCTATAGGGACACCAAGGGGTGTCCCTGATGAATTCAAAGCTTGAGATCAAGTGGCTGCGGGGTTTTAATCTCTGATACCAATTATTAAGATGATAGGGGAAACCTGTTGCACTTTCATCTCAGACAATACGAATGGTAAAGTGACTAAAGCCATTAAAAAGTTGACAGATCTCTCAGACAAACTGAAAAAATAACTCATCACTGATCCTTGGGGAGACTGGTTTGGTTGGCTAAAAAGATGGCAGGGAGCTTTAGTTAAAATGGGAATTGTGATAGTATGCATTTTGGTCATTTTTGCAGCAATTGTTTGTTGTGTTCTCCCTTGCTTGAGGAAACTGCTTGGAAAAGCTGTGGAACAGGCTACTCCCACCAGGATGAATTGTGAAATGGAGATGCCATTCCTTGAGAGACCATTGATGCCAGAAGTACTCCAGAAGGCCACCTATGCCCGTTTTCTACCACATGTCCCATCAAACAACAAGACCAAGTAATGTAGGGTGACCCCTGGGTTACCCTGGGTGTACCCAGGGTAAGTTTATGAGGTCGCTCTTTTTAGGGCGGCAACCCTGCTAAGGGAAAGAATAGGGCAACGATCAGAGAAAGATGAAATAGTCATTTCAAGGGGGGACTGTTGTACCACAAGATGGCTCCTATAGCTAGACCACACCCTGTTTGTGTTAAAAGTGAATACACATACTTGAGAAAGAAAATGGCACTGAAATCCTGGAATGTACCCATCCTAGAACAATAGCAGGGGTGGGAAAGAAACAATACCTGATAAAGGTGAGCACATAGAAATAGTTTACATACAACACATATAACGCTTTGCACATGGCATGTAAAAGCTGCCTATATAATCTGCTACTACTAAATAAAAGCAGGAAGTTCATTTAACTGCAGACTGTGTCAGTGTGTGTTTCTTCCTCCGTGCACATACCATTCAATACACTGTGTTTAACCCCCACTGGGACGTAGAGCCCCTTTGCGGTTCCGTCCATTTCAGGTGCATAGCATAATTTAGGTGCATAGCATATCATTGCTAACATATTCGATGCGTCTACTTCAGGCACATTCAAATGTGTCATGCCCGGTGTAAAATATGTCTAGTTTTGGTGTATGACAGCTCATTTATATACAGAATAGGGTATCAACATTTTTTTTCAGCGCAAAATACACCAAAAAAAGTGTGCAGCCCTAATGGGACATGTCGTCCTCAATAAACAAAGATACAAGTGCTCTGAAGACTGAAAACAATTGCTTATCTGTAAACAAATGCTAATCTTGTTAGAGATAAAGAGCCTCAGACAGAGAGCAGTGAGTGATCTCACCATGGATAGAGCTCACTCTGGAGTAGATTCTTTGGGCTTCATGTATGAAAACTGTCTAGATCTAGGACTTTCTTTGTTGCCCATAGCAACCAATCACAGCTCCACCTTCATTTAACAGAGCACTATAAGAAATGAAAGGGTAGCTCTGATTGGTTGCTATGGGCAACATAGAAAGTCTTACACCTAGATGTTTTTTATACTAAACTCTGCTACATTCATAGAAACATTACCAATACATTTAAACTTTGTTCTTTTCTACATGTGCTTTTTAATATGCTTAGTGTTCTTTACACTATGCAACATACTCCAAAGGATCTATCTTAAAACATGGGGTGGAGAATTATATGGTGGTTTGGTGTAAAAAGAGGGTGTCTAGGAGGACAGCAAAAGGAGAGCTAAAAGGGATTTCTGGTAAGGAGAGGGTAGGTAAAATAATAATTTAAAAGGAGGGTTTGAGGGTATTGGTATCAGTACATATAAGAGAAAAAGGTAAACCAAAAAGGGGGAATAAGTAGGGGTTAAAGAAGAAAAAAGGTTAAGAGAATGAGGTGGGGTGTATGAAGAGTTGAAAGTTGGGTCAAGATAAGGGAGGAAAAGGGGGTAAAAAAAGAGGAATGAAGAAAACAATGGGGATTAGGTAAAAGCATGAAGCATCAAAATAAAACAAAAAAGTCTGAGGGAGATAAAGGGGGTTAATACAAAGGAGAAAGTGTTACAAATAGGAAACAGAGGGTAATGGTTGCAATTAAATGGAAAAAAAGGGGTGAATTAATCTCTGACCCTCAATTTTCTTTTAACTTACCGCTACATACCTTCCTTATCTACCCTTTTATCATAACCCCTATCCATACTTTGCCTAAAACACTTTAATATATTTTTGTGTGGCATGCCACCACTACTAAAATGCAATACACACCATCAATCAAAATATTGACAAAACAAGAGACAGCCACACCTTCAATATGAGTGGAGCAATTTTCTTAACCAGTGGTAGCTCAGTGGCTAAGCTTATTGCCTTCCATCACATATAGCAACATTTCAAGCCCCTTTTGTGGCAAGGTTCTCCCTTAATATTTGTCCAGGGAGCCATCTAAAATGTTGTGGTTATTTTATTTTCCTTTTAATATCAAGGAAACTACAGAATTAAATTTGGAAAGGCAACACTGGATAATTATTCCACTCAACCTACTAAAGGTCAGCATAACTTCTCCACATGGTGCACAACCATCACCGCTTGCCGCAACGGTGATCTCTGTATTATGATGGTAAAAACAACAAGAGAGGAACCACCCTACTCCCCTACAAAGAATAACGCATAGAGTATGAGCTGGTGATAGTTCAGTGGTTAAAGGGGTTGTCTCACTACATTGATTCATCTTACCTTAGTCCTGTTTTCTTGGTTTCATTTTGAATTCAGGGGCGTGTTTACTGGCTTCTGCTAGGCCGCAGTAGAAATCAGGTCTGTGGCTATAGCAACCAGTGCTGGCAGCCTATTATGAGAGATTGAACAGGTCTGTAGCTATAGCAACATGAGGAGCTGATGCAGCCCATGCAGATGGGATATCTAGGAATAGGTAGGACACTGTTAATGGACACTTATTGCAAAGTGACTTGTTTTTGCAAGATCTTTAACATAGAAAGCAATCCTTGTAGTGAGACAACCCCTTTGAGTATAGTATTTTTAACTTCTTTCATAAAATAGAGTAGAGCCTTTAAAAAAATAATAATAATATACAACCTTTTCTACACATAAATATGAGTCAAAAGACTCTAAATAGCATTTGCAATTGGTATAACAGTACCATAAGCATTAAAAAGCAGTTTGTATACGTAATTTTACTAGTCACAACAATCATTGTTTATGCATTGTTCATTAATAATTAATACTGCACTTACCATGTGACATTTAGACATGGAAATGGCCAGCAGTGGCTTTTTTTTCTAATTGTTCTATCATTACTAATTTATGCATTTGTCATCGTGATGATAAAGCTAATAAATTCACTTCAAATTAAATGCAGGTGTCTTGTCAAAAGGTGTCTGCATTGAGTGTTTCCTGACCAGGGCGGTATAACCAGACAGATCAGGGACTTCCATGGACTAATCAGATAGTGTGACAGGTCACTGCATAATATATGGTATAAAGCAGCTCATCTGTTATTCCTACTTATGATTCATGAAGCAAAATTGCAAATTAAATCCTGTTGCCTTTAATACCTGACAAAAACTGTCAGATCTTTGCATGTTCAAATAATAAATTTGCCAGGACCAAGCTCAGCAAATCTACACCCTGGATAAATATGATTAAAGCAATACAATCCCTGGAAATTTATAGGACTTCTATGTAATGTTAAAAAAAATCTATATTTTCAGAATGTAAAAAGCAGCTTAGTATCTAGTAAAGCACCCAATTTATAGTATGATCATATACAGCAATGGTATCAACACAGTGTAAATGATTCACACCTGCTGCTTATACAGTAAATTGCCAGCACTTAAATACATAAACTGCAAGGCTAAATTAGGAGAAAGTCTCCCTGCTTGTACTTTCTTCATCCCAGGAGAAAACATCATTCCAGGTCAGAATCAATATGAAAGTTCGCTCCAGAACTGCAGCAATGCTTCAGATTTGGATTCTTTTCACACTGTCTTGCAGTGTCCATCATAGTTATATTTCAGGGTCAGTGGCGAAGCTAGAACTTTTGCAGCCCGGGGCTGTCACTAAGTTTGCTGTCCCGTTTTATGGACCATACCCCCACTTTTCATGCCTCACCTCTTTTTACAGGCCCCTACTTTTTACAGGCCCGTACTCATAAATCATAATCATCACTTTAAAAAATATATTTTTTATGACAGTAAAAATGCACAAGAAAATAAATGTGACACAGAGAAACCATTAATCACAGGTTCAGGGACAGGTGTGCACTCGCTTTTGCAATCAGGGACAAGTGTGTGCTGCCACTACACAAGCACTGATACAACCTACAATATCGCTATATAGAGACCCCATGGTGGTCAAATACCAGTTCAGGTCGCGATTACATGAAAGTGAATACAGCACTGACTCAACATACAAGCAAAATAACCCCTGAACTTCCACGGACTCACAGGAGACATCTTCTCTGATGAGCCATTCTCTTTCCCTATTCTTCTCCATCTGACTCAGAAAATCTTGACGACTTCTCCCGGCCACAAATTGTCTCTGCAGAATTTATCAAACAAACATTTTAGACTCCTCACTTTTCTAGCACTTCCCTATCAATTTAACACCTCTGTACAAACTCCCCATTCATAGCATCTCAAATTGCAATAGTGACCCCCTTGTACATAACAGTAAAAGTATCCCGGTGGCTATGGGGCTCCTGTTTGTACATCCAGTTCTAATCTTGTCTTTTGTCCCCATAAAGTAGATAGGCACACCCCTAAAATAGGTGGACAGATAGATAAGCATACCCTATACAATATACTGGGAAACCGCTAAAAAAATTCTAAGTGGGGTAAAATGTGAAAAAAACATACTTGCGCCATGTTTGCGGGGCTTTTGTTTTTAAGGTGTTCACTATAAATTATGTGTTATCTGTATAGGGGATACAATTCCAGCAATACCAAATATGTAAGTTTTTCATTATGTTTTAGTACCATAAAAAAGATTCCAAACATTTTCTATTTTTTACATTTTCATTGCACCATAATTTTCTGCAGCCAATAACTTTTTTTTACTTCCAGCTATAGACCTGAGTGATGGTGCATTTTGTGTGGGTAAAGTGTACATTTTGTTTGTACCATTTTGGAATACATGCGACTTACTTATTATTTTTTATTCCAATCTTTAGGGCACATGAAGTGACCAAAAAAAAAAAAGAATTGTTTTCTTCAACAGTGTTCAGCATACAGGATTAATGATATTAGATTTTAATGGATCGAACTTTTATGAACGCAGCAATGCCAATTCATTATTTTTTATGTGTAAAATGGCAAAGGGATAGGGGTTTCACGGTCGTCCCTGCAACCCCTGTGCCAGGTCGCAGGCATGCCCGCACCCCCGCGGCATGTCCCGCTGTGAGCAGCGCTGTGACCCAGTCCTTGGGCTGCAGGCGCGCTCGCAGCTCTGCCCACTTACCTCACCACGCTCCTGCTGTGCTTCGGGCTCACGCTCCTGCTGTCGGCCGGCCGCGCGTTCGCCCTCTAGTGATTGGTTTCACCGGGCGTTGTTCCTATTTAAGCCCTGCCTCTTCCCTACCACCTTGCCGAATCGATAGTGCCCTGTGCCTAGAGAGGAAGCGTCCTGACCTTCCGCATGTCCCCGACTACGAGCTTGCCTTACGATTCTGTAACACGCCACACCTCAGCAGCCACCGCAAGCAGGTCACGTCAGGAGTAGCGACCTGGTAGTAATCCGCTGCAGCAAGTCCATCCCGCTTTGTGGCGGGCTCTGGTGAAAACCGGACCTACTTAGATTCCGCTCCCTGGCGTGGCTTACGCCATCGCTTGTGGTGGTCACTGACCGTGACAAGTTGTTTTAACTTTTAATATTTATTTATTTTTTATAATTTAAGATTTAAATTTTTTCTACATTTACTGTGAGTCCTTTAAGGGTATTCGCCCACTAGGGCCTGTCTTTAGTACTGTTTTTTGCATTTATGAACAATGCAGAAGGTTTTCAAAGATGGTGCTTCTAGCACTTCCCCCGGGACCGAAGTGTTGAATCACATAAATACAAGATGGAAACCTTCTAAGAGTTTTAGCTTTTTTTAAATCGACAAAGTTGAAATGGGGCAAGTTTTTATGGTGATGAAATTTCCAGACATGCGATAATTAAGGTTAAAATCTGTGCATCATCTTTTTAAAGGTCCCCTTTTTTCGGGGGCTTCCTTAATTTGGCGGCCACAAAAGAGTTACAGAAAAGGAGGGTGAATGTTTTTGCGACGTCTGCTGGATTGTAGGTGCGATTGGCTGGAAAAATCACAACCCTTTGTTTTTACATAGAACAGCGTTTTCCTGTTTTTAGCCTCAGTGTCTCCAGCGGCTCATAGGGATAGGGTGCGTTCGCCTGTGGCCAAACAGCTCAGCAAAATTTCATTTTGACAGAGAAACCCCCACTATTAGTTGATCCTTCCCAATTTATTAATTAGGGATTTGAATTTTTGTAGTTAGTAGAGAATTTTAAACAAATTACCCTTAAATTCACGGGATGGGAAACGGGGGGGGGGGGGGGGGGGGGGGGGGGGGGGGGGGGGGGGGGGGGGCCCGCTGGGGGGGGGGGAACACAGACAACTCTATCTTAAAAACACTGGAAAAGTTCACCCAAGATTGTGTAACATTGTAGGGAAATCTTTTTTATTAAAAAGTTTCATTAAATTTTTCCTGGTATTTTGGGACCTAACGTGTATTGGATAAACAAAAATTTTTAGTAAATGCAGGTCCTTTGTTAGCTGCAAAACTCCACTTTTATTATCGTATCTTTAGATAGTGTTTAATTTTTTCCCCTTACACCTGGACTGTTGAATATCCACCTTGCACTTAAAATTTCAAACCATAATCTTTTAGTCGCACAGGTTGTTTTTGCCAAAAAAACCCTGTACGACGAAAACACACAGTTACGTGTTTTTTGACTTTTGCGCACCCAGCCCCTGCTCAATTTACCAGCACTACTAAATTTAAAACAGCAATTCTATATTCACCACAGGTGAATTTAAAGGTGCAAAAAAAACAGTTTTTATATCA
>JAODAL010052176.1:0-26160 GCA_025379985.1 Phyllomedusa bahiana
GCTTTGGAGCAAAATGTCAGGACGACGAAGTACCTGTGTTGATGAGATGATGAGGGACATTGCGGATCCAACGTGGTCTTTTCCAAAATTTTCTTGCGAGCGCTTATCACGGACAGGGGGAAGACGATGGGGTAGTGTCGTACGGGTTCCGCTCAAAAAGGAGGGAGGGGGTCGCAGAAGTCCGCTGATATGATTCCGCCAGCCACGGCCCAGCGCAAACCCGCTCCTCGCTTATCCCCGTCAAAAAGGTCCAGGACCTCTCAAGCCTGGGCCTTCTTTGACCAGCCTTGATTCACCCAGCGATTGCCATATGCCGCCTTTGCCGTAAACGCATAAGTAGAGGCAAGAACCTTAGGTGGTTAACCCACCACCAACAGTCTAGTCACATGCAGCGAATGCATGAGTTGAAATGGAGGCAACACTTGGCCAAAAAATGCCAGACCGACGCCGGGCCTCCAACCACTGTCACACCCGCTGTCTCCGCCTCCTCCGCCACCACCAAGCTTTCCCTCAGCTGCCCATGTCTTCTCAGAGTCATGATCGGGATCAGCCTCCGCTTCAGCCTCCACCGTCCCCGAGAGTCCACCAGCACCCCAAAGAGGACCCATCCTACCCCTTCTCCTTCCGCCAGTTAGACGACCTGCACGCCGTTATAGGGCCAGTTTTAGCAGCCAGCTTCGTCTTCCAGGTTCGGGAGCAGAAAAAAACACTTTAACCCAAACCATCCCAAAGCCAAAAGCCTGAATGTCGGTATTGCCAGAGTTTTGGCCTTGGAAAAGTTGCCTTTCTGTCTGGTGGACACAGATGGGTTCCGCCATGTCATGGCCCTTGCCTGCCCCCAATACCAGATGCCGGCAGGCTTTTCTTTGCCAAAAAAGCCGTCCTGCCCTTGCCAGCCACATGTCATCTAAAATTTAAAGCGCGTTGTCTGCATCTGTGGCCGGAAAAGTCCATCTGACCACCGACACATGGACTAGTAAGCACGGCCAAGGCCGCTATTTTCTCTGTGACACTCAACTGGGTGAGCTGTGTGGAATGTCCCTGGGGGAGACGATGGCTCTCAGGCTCGGCGCACGCTCATTCAAAACCGCAGGGATGGTGCAGGGTTCTTTTCCCCCCAAGGTCCCTCTGATGGCATCACTACCCCAAGAAACCAGAGACCATGTTGAAATTAATCTGTCTTGGAGACCAATCTAACACAGGTCAGGAGCTGTGACGCTCTACCGCAACGAGACCACGCGCTGGCTGGGTGCCAAGAACATTGTGCCAGGCAAGGTGGTGTCGATAACGGGCGAATCTGCCTGGCCGCCCTTAAGATCCGGTAGGGCTGGGAGCACATCCCTTGCCTGGCACATGTCATGAACCTTAGTCGTTCCAGAAATTTCTAAAGAGCTACCCGTGTCCTGGACTGCCTGCTGAAGAAGGCTCGAAGTCCCTAAGTTCCGCACTTCCGCCGTTCGCGACCCTGCTTCATCCCCGCCTGGCCCTTTTGCGTTGCAGCGCGTCAGCTCGCCACCCCGTCAACACGTCCTCATTGTTTGACGTGGCAACAACCTGAATTTCACCCTCCACATGCTCCAGCGATTTGTGCAGCAGCGCAATGCCATACGCAGTACGAAGTGACACATGGCCTGACAAGCAGCGGTGCGGACCTCGGGGGTGTGAGCCACCGAGATTGAGGCCAGGTGAAAGTAGCTCTGCACCATCCTTGGCCAGTTTTTGAAGAAGCCACAAAATGGTCCAGTGCGACTATGCCCTTTGTCAGCATGAGAATTGTGGTGATCTTAGTTCTGGAACGATTCGTCTGAACACTTGAAACAGACAGGTCCCCGCATCTACGAGGAGAAGACGGACACAGATGCGGACACAGGAGCCTTTCTCTCCATCAAATCCCCAGGCTCGACAGTTTCACAATTTCATCTTTCTTCATTAGGCAGTGGATCGGGGTCCAGAGATAGTGCAAGTGGGCGCATGCAGCTTCTCAGGGTGCATCATCTCAGGCAAGTCAGTGCTGTGTTGAAGCTGTCGGAGGCAGCGGAGGAGGATGAAGGAGTATTCCTAGACACTATGGTTACCGACGTCCCTGCCCTTAGAAAGAGGTTGGCGCGAATTTGAGCCGAGGAGGAAGATGAGGAAGATCAAGTTTGCTAGTGCCCTCGACCAGAGGCTTTGGGAAATCAAGGCTCCATCTCTCACAATGAGTGCTTGGATCTCCTCATTTCTCCAACATGATCACTCGCATTAAGGCCATCAAAATGGAACAAACATTACTGGGTGGCCACCCTCCTGATCCCCGGTACAAAACAAAAACTCAGCACTTTCCTTCCACCCATCCAAATAGAAAGTAAAATGCAGGAAATGGAGACCTTGCTGATTTGATCAACCTGAGACATCTAGTTGGAGTCTGCTTCAACGTTCCCCAAATGTCACGGAGGAACAACACAGCGACGTGAACAGCATAATAGTTTGCAAGTAGGGCGTAGGCGGCAGCAGCAGCCAAGGTGGCAGAAGCCTAATGGGTGACCTCTGGCAATCTTTGTTTTATTCATATCACCTCACCAACGCATCAATGCAGGGCACACATCCAACACACAGAGATCAGCTTAAGATCATGGTGCACGACTATTCTGCATCTCAACAACCGATGTTTTTGTAGGTATTCCGGACCCAATAGACTTCTGGTATTCAAAAATGGACGAATGGCCCGAGTTGCTCGTCACGCCATAGAGGTGTTGGTACCTGCCCAAGCAGACCAGCGTCATATCTGAGCGGTACCTTCAGCACAGCGTGGAGGATCATTAAAGACAAACGACAACATCCGGCTATTCCACAGATTATGTGGATCGTTTGACTTTCATCAAGATGAATCAGCATGGATCTCTGATGATGTTGTGGGCCCCCCAATTGCCGAGTTTCACCGATTATTGCCGGTCCTAACTTCACATTCCTCTTCAACAGAAATGATCCTCTTGAAAAAGTTTTTTTAAAATGATCATTTTCCTTACTTGCAATTTTTAATTCTCTTTCCAACAGTTCATTATGCTGGTTTTTGCTGTGGAAAGACTGTAAAAGACAGCAATGTTCATGGACACACCGTATTCCATATACTCACTGTTATCTTAAGAATTTTTCGCATTGTCAATGGTTTTGATGTCATGTGCTTGTGAGATACGCTATAATTATGGTCCTTTGGAACAGAAATGTGGCTTTTAAAGTGGCATTTCTCCTACAATTTAATAAGCTGAGAAGTCATATTTATAATATTTATTGGGTCATGTAGCTGTGAGATACAGCAATAAACATGGTCCCTTTGGACCAGAAATAAAGTGCTTTTAAAGTGGCATTTTCTCCTCAAAATTTTTAATAGTGGCTGAGCAGTCTATTTATAATTTTTTTGGTCATGTAGCTGTGAGAATACAGCATTAAGCTGTCCTTTGGAACAAAATGTGGCCTTCTAAGGCATTTTCTCCCTCACCAATTTTAACAGTGGCTGATAAGCATTTCCACTCTTATAATTTTTTTGGTCATGCGCGTTGAAATGCAGCCAATACTACAGGTCCTATTATAAAACAATGTGTTTCCCCGTTTTTCAAAATTTGTCCAAAGTGGCTCAATGGGTCCATGCTTTGAATTTTTGTTTGGGGACATTTTGCTTTGAAATGCAGCTATACTACGAGTCCTATAAAAAAAAGTTTGTTTCTAACAGACATTGTTCTTCACAATTGTCCAAAGTGGTTTCAAGGTAAATGTTTTTGGAATTTTTGGGGGGCATTTTGTTTTGAAATGCAGCTATTCTACAGGTCCTTTTTATAAAAAATGTTGTTTCAAACAGACATTTGTTCTTCACAATTGTCAAAGTGGCTAAAGGGGTGATGGTGCTGTCAGAAACAGAATAGGAAGACACTGTTAATGGACAAAATTATTGCAAAAGGACTTGTTTTTGCAAGATCTTTAAAATAGCTATCAATCCCTTTATTGAGACAACCCATTAAATACAATTAAAAAAAGGGAAACAAAGAAATGGTGGGATTCCATCCTCTTTTAAAAATGTGTTTTCTAGAATTAAACTACTAAAAATACTTGCATGTACAAAATAGCTGGTAAAAAAATTCCTCTGAATTGTACAAGGGAGGTACAGGACAAACTTGACCGATGTAGGTTATTCAAGGAACATGGAGAAATGGAGCACGAACAGAGAACAAAGTACAGAGACAATTTCCTCCAGCACGTTGAGTAAAATGAGAAAAAGAATGCCAAGAAAAAAGGGCACCTGGGTGTAACAGGAGCGTTAACCATCAGTATTTCCAATGAAGCTCAATTGGTCCGCACTATAAGGGAGGCAAGCGCTACCCAGGTCTTACTGTGTACTGAGAGGCTGGAGTTCTCACACTTCCGCTTCCGTACTCTGGTTCACACGACAGTTTTTCGTTGCTGCGCCCATCAGGCATTTTAAACCTGGGGTTTTAATAGATGACGGACGCCACCTGGGCTCTCACCGCACCCACGTAATCCCGGCCCGGGTCATGCTGTGCACAGGACAGGTAAAAGTCAATGTCCAGTTCAACTAAAATGGTGGTTGAAAGACTCCTTTTTTCCGGCACTTTTAAATGTGGGGTCATGCAGGTTTGGGGCTCATCTGTGTTCCAGGACAGGGATATTCAATGTCCAGTTCAAGTAAAATATGTTCAAATAATACTGCCTTCTGGCACTTTTTAATTTGGGGGTGATGCAGGTTTAAGGTCATGCTGTGGTACAAGACAGGGATAGTGAATGGGTGTGACTTTTTTCTGTGGCTTTTATAGCCTAAGTGTTGTGCCTAAGAAGTAGCAGGTATCCATTTTTACGTTGTGGCTTTTAATTCCAGCTTCTCCAGCCCGTTTTGGGTTTTAAGAATGAAGGTTGGTTGCCCCCCATAACTTTAATGGTCATCGCTCATAATCGACTGCTCACTATCGAAAAACCTTATCGATGGTGGCCGACTATCGACTATCGCCCGATGTCAATAGCCAACGTAATCGCTCAACACTAATTGTAGCTAATTATAGACCCATATCGTTATTAAATACAGATATAAAAATATATGCTAAAATTCTAGCCTCCAGACTTAGCTCCATCCTTCCTCTTCTCATTCATAAAGATCAGACTGGTTTTTTTTTCCAGGGAGACAAGCGAGAGATGCCACTAAACACATCTTGGACCTTGTACAGATAGCGGGAGGCCTCAGCTCTAATGTAACCCTCCTTTCATTAGATGCTGAAAAAGCTTTCGACAGAGTAAATTGGAAGTATTTGGAACTAACGCTGCTCAAATTTGGCTTTTCTGGATTTCTGCTGTCTGCTATCCCAGCTATATATTCTTCCCCGTCGCTGCTGTGCTTACCTCTGCTTCCTCTCCCACCCCATTTGGCTGACGAATGGTACTCTTTAAGGTTGCCCCCTTTCTCCTCTAATTTTTATTCTTTGTATTGAAACCTTTAGCGAAAAAATCAGGAATAACCCATCCAATTCTGGGATAGTAACCCAAAACACAAACCATAAAATAATCTATACGCCGATGACGTCATGTTAATTGCTTCCGATCCCACCTCTTCAATCCCGGCCATTCTGGATACCCTACAAGAATATTCAAAAGTCTCCTTTTACAAGTTAAATAAATCTAAATCCTATATTTTTCCAATCAATAACATTTCTACACAGACTCCTGTCTTAAAAAATCTTTGGCTTTACTCTTGCTCAATCCTCAGTTGACTACTTAGGAATCAAGGTTACCAACTCCCCACAAATGACCTTGGCTAAGAATTTTGACCTTTTATATGATGAACTAGAAAAAGAAATAAAGAGGATGATTAAACTCCATCTCTCTTGGATAGCTAGAATCAATGTCATAAAAATGTCACTTCTTCCCAAGTTCATTTACATTTCCCGAACGATCCCCTATATCATCCCGCCACATATACTGTCCAGACTCCAACGTCTTCTGTTCAATTTTATATGGAACGGTAAAAAAGTGAGGGTAAAACAAAACCCTTTGTTTAATAGTCACCAAAAAGGAGGTCTGGCGGTGCCGAATCTACAAGCATACAATGTTGCTATTCTTCTCGAGCAGGCTCTCCCCCTTTGGTCAAATAATATGCTTCTATCGTGGGCAGAGTTGGAATCATTCTCCTCCTCAACATGCTTAGTCAGCACTCATCTAAAGGCCATGCTTTTGGGGGCCCCACCTCCAACCTCCCACTTGCAGTCTATTTCAGATCTCTTGATGCTTTGGGAGAAATATATTGTATCCAACTCATGGGTTCTCCCACTGAGGGAGCAGATTCCTTTGGATGTTCTCAGGTGCTGGGATGATAATTTTTCAACCTCTTCTTGGTCAAACCTAAACCTTCACTCGTTAGATCAGCTATTTCATGAAAATGGTGACCTAAAATCCTTTTTGGATCTTACATCCCAGGGCCCTGTGAAGCGTCCGGGCATCTACTTTTTTCAATATCTTCAAATTCGACACCTCATACAATCCATCAATTGGCCGTTGTCTCCCTCTGCTCCTCCAGACTTTCATAACTTTATTGTCGGGAAAAGAGGGTTTGAAAAGGGCCTCTCACTGGTTTATCGGATGATCACTGATGAACAGAGAAATGATAAATCTTCTACCATGCTCAAATGGGAGAAGGAGCTATCGAACACATTCTCCCTGGAACAATGGACTGAAGCCCAATCAGCCCCATTGCAGCTTACTAAATGTCTGAATCATATTGAAACAATGCTTAAAATTCACCTTAGATGGTACCTCCCCCTTATCCGCCTATCCCATATCTGCCCCGGGTACTCAAGGTTATGCTGGAAAAATTGTGGCCAACCAGTAACTCTTCTACATGTCTGGTGGGGATGTCCATATATTAAGAAACTATGGAAATCGGTTTTTCGCCTAATATCCAGAATTACCGGCTTCCGTTGTAAACCCACACCAGAAATGGCAGTTTTAGACATTGGTCTCTCCTCAATTCCCCTTTCTCTAAGGTCAATATTCTTTCATGCGTTAATCTCAACCCGTACAGCAATTGCCTCTTCATGGAAATCTCCTCAAATTCCAGTGCTCTCCGATATAATTAATAGAATTAACCACAACTGCCTTTATGAGCTGAAGCTCGCCAATCCTCCCCATGTGTCTTAAAAAACAAACATTATGGGAACCCTGGCTCTCTTCCAAATTCTGCTTATTAAATGTTTGTTAATTTGCTGTTTTTGCATATCTACTGTGCTTCATTTAGATATTGGTGATATTATAATTGTTTTTGTAATGCTGTGGAATGCTTTCTATGTACCGCTGCAGTTTATTGGTCCCTACTTGTTTTATTTCTTGCTTGTGGTTGCAAGATGTTTCCAGCTTTTGATACTAATTGACATTATGATAATCTTCTCGTGTTATATACTCTTTGGCCTCGTTCACACGGCTTATTTTGCCGCAGATTGGCGCCGTACTGCGCGCCGGATTTACGCTGCAGTATGGCGCCAATCCGTCGGAGTCATTACGGTAATCCACTGCTCTCATAGAGAACAGGGGATTCCGTCGCTCCTCCCTGCTCGGCGAATCCGCCGGGAGGGGAGAATGTGATATGCACATTATCCAGGCGCAATACGCGCCGTGGATAATGCAAGTCTATGGGGCAGGGGAGCGGCGCCCCCGCCGTGCTCCGGCCCCGCCCCCGTCCCGCCACTTATTCACGGCGGATTTGAGAGCCGAATTGCGCTCACAAATCCGTCGGGAATAAGCCGTGTGAACACGGCCTTTAATTGTAACTTCTCAATAAACTCATGTTTAAAGAAACACAGAGAAATCGCATATCATGGCTAAGAACTGCTCGAGTTCTAAATGTGTTGGACTATGGACAATGCTTGAATAATGTGAGTGCTTTGTGGATTTGCCTTTGCATGACGTGGCTGATCTGTGTGAAATTGTTACCTGCTGGTTTTATGTTTTTAGCACTTTTGCACAATGAAAAAACATTTTTAATGAAAATAATTTTTTGTCTTTATATTTTCTTTGCTTTTTTTAATTTCTCCATCAACTAAGTTTTTATTTATACCATTAGGGGTAAAACGAGTCTCTCATCATGCTTTATCCATTACATTTGATTGTCCTTTTCTGACAGTAATCTCTTCATAGTACTCCTAGTACATTAGGTACTAGGGTAAAAGTGAGAAGTGGTTACTGCTTGACTTCAAGACCCAGCGATCCCAAAGGTGAGGTGTCTATCGGATCCTTCATTACTAACATAATAATAAAGTGGCACAAAGAGCCACAGGAAAAAGAAACACTTTATTTAAAGTAACACTCCCTGAACTTATCCCTAATTGATAATTTTGTTAAAAGAGCTCCAGTGCTGGACTGACAGAGTCCAATGAGTCCAACTTACTGCAAAGGAGGGAACCTACAGAGAAACAGAAACACTGCAAAAACATGATACTAAACTTCATCCGCTGCCCCTCTGAAGAATTTCTACAGCTGATTTTCTGGGGACGCCCATGATGGAGTTCAGGCTACACAAAATAATCCTGAAGGTACAGGCCACTGCTTCTGCAGTGTCCAGGGGGTGGGTCCTCTGTTTCACCTACCTCTTAGAGATTGTGCATGTAAGCTGTGGCCTGTACCTCTTCTGTCCATGGGGTAAATTTGCTGGAATGTCCACTACTGTAAAATTTGTCAACTGTTTTGACTGTTTTCCACTTACAAATAAAGATTCTCACTGTAGAATGATAACATAACCTTATAACTTTTCCCAGATTGATGGTTTAGCAACAATTTCTCTCTAAGATCATTACAAATGTCTTTCCTCCTTGGCAAAGCATGCGTCACTATTTTGTCTGGTAAAATATTGTATTCTATAACAGAAAACCAACAGACCCCATCATAGTCAATAAAATCCTTTGGGCATCATTTGTTTCCATCACTTGATCTGGCTCCACCATCATAAGCAATGGAAATAGTAACACAGATGTGAACAAGTCCTTTTTCACATTAAAGATCGTTACAATTGCAGAAGTGCCTATTATTTCTACCTATAGCTATTGTCAAGCACACACACTCCTCCTATGGATGATGTTGGTACAACTTATAACAACATATTATGTAATTGAATGGTGTGTTGGGATAAGGAGTAAAACGTGACAATGTCATAGGATAACCTATTTGCCTATAGTCAGTTTCTTAAGTGCTAGATATGACCTGGTACAATGTGTTACTATTGTAAAACAAGTCTTTAGGAGAAACAATAGCTAATCCAGACCCTGCAAACCACTAGAGTAAAGCTATCAATTGTTTAAGCACTTACAGTTGAAATCAGAAGTTTACATACACTATATAAAAAGACACATATGCATGTTTTTCTCATTATATGACATGACATCAGAATAAACCTTACTCTTTTAGGCCAATTAGAATTACCAAAATTATTTACATTTGCCAAATGGTAGAATAATGAGTAAGGGAGATAATTTTTAAGGCATTTTTATTACTTTCTGCAAAGTCAAAAGTTTCCATACATTTTATTAGTATTTGGTAGCCTTGCCCTTTAACAGTGTGATTTGGGTCAAAACTTGACCCATTCCTCCTGACAGAACTGGTTTAACTGGTTTGTAGGTCACTTTGCTCGCACCTGCCTTTTCAGCTTTGCCCATAAATTTCCAATACGATTGAGATCAGGACTTTGTGATGGCCACTCCAAAAGGTTGACTTGGTTATCCTTAAGCCACTTTGTAACCAATTTGGCAGTATTCTTCTGGTCATTGTCCATTTGGAAGACCCATTTTGCCCAAAATTTTAACTTCCTGGCTGATGTCTTGAGATGTTGCTTCAGTATTGTTACACTATCTTCTTTCCTCATGATTCCATCTATTTTGTGAAGTGCACCAGTTCCTCCTGCAGAAAAACAACCCCACAACATGATGCTGCCATCCCCATGTTTCACAGTTGGGATGGTGTTCTTAGGCTTCCAAGCTTCTCCCTTTTTCCTCCAAACATAACGATGGTCACTATGGCCACACAGTTCAATTTTAGTTTTGTCAGACCACAGGACATGTCTCCAAAAATGTAGGTCGTTGTCATTTGTGCATTTGCAAACATTAATCTGGATTTTATATGTTTTCTTTTGGAGCAATAGTTTCTTCCTGGCAGAGTGGCCTTTCAGCACAAGTTGGTACAGTACTAGTTTCACTGTGGATAATGACACAATCTTACCAGCTTCCGCCAGCATCTTCACAAGATCTTTTGCTTTTGTTCTTTGGTTGATATGCACTTGTCAGACCAAAGCACATTCGTCTCTGAGACACAGAACCTGTCTCCTTCTTGAGCGGTATGATGGCTGGACATTCCCATCTTGTTTGTATTTGCATACAATTGTTTGTACAGATGAACAAGGTACCTTCAGGTCTCTAGAAATTGCACCCAAGGATGCAAAGCAATAAAAATGGCTTAACAATTCTCTCTCTCTTTATTCTGGCATTTGGCAAATATAAATAATTTTGGTAATCCTAATTGGCCTAAACTGGATATGGTTTATTCTGATTCCATGTAAAATAATGAGAAAAACATGCATATGTGTCTTTTTATATAGTGTATGTAAACTTCTGGTTTGAACTGTAGGTCATAGAAATTGCTCTTCTTCTGTTGCATTATTCACAGCATAGAAATAGCATCACAGAAGATATTATATAGCATTTATTAGGAATGATGATGTGGTGTGAATCCAGAGCTAGGGTAAGACAGTAACACTTCCTAGATCAGTGATTTTCAACCAGTGTGCCGCGGGTGTGCCGCGGGGAAAGTTCCCCAAACTATGGTGCGCCCTGTGTTTTGTTCAGGGCCGTTCCTAGGGGCGGGCAGGGCGTGCGGTCGCCCGGGGCGCCGAGGCTCCGCTCACCCGCGGGGGGTGCCGCGGCCGTCCTGCCCGCCTGGAGGAGCGCCCCTGACTCTGCGCGACTGTTTTATAACAGCCGCGCAGAGCCAGCAGCTGCAGGGAGGAGGCGGGACGGATCGTTTCTGTCCTGACTCCTCCCCTGTATGAGCGTCACAGGGGCGCACAGCTCTCACCGCGCCCCCTGTGACGCTGGGTCTCCTCGGCTGGCAGCTCTGCCGCCGATGAGACCCCTGGGAGCTGCGTGCAGCGTAAGCAGCGTGATGACGTCACGCTGCTTACACCGCTCTGCAGCTCCCACTGCTGAGCAGCTCCGGACCGGGACGCGCGGACCCAGGTGAGTACTATTTTTGTTTTTTATAATTACTTACAGGGGCATCACTGGCTACAAGCGGGGCACACTGGCTACAATGGGGGCATCCTGGCTACAAGGGGGGCACACTGGCTAACAGGGGGGGGTATCCTGGCTACAAGAGGGGCACACTGGCTACAATGGGGGCACACTGGCTACAAGAGGGGCACACTGGTACAAGGGGGCACACTGGTCTACCAAAGGGGCATCCTGGCTACAATGAGGAAACACACTGGCTACAAGGGGGACACTACATGGCCTACAAGGGGGGACACACTGGCTACAAGGGGGCACACTGGCTACAATGGAGGCACATTGGCTACAGGGGTGGGCATCTCTGGCTAGAATCGATATTATTAATTATATGTATAATATGTACTGTTTTAGTGTCATTTTGTGCCATTTTGGTTGGTGGTGTGCCCCGGGATTTTTTAAGTGTAAAAAGTGTGCCGCGGCTCAAAAAAAGGTTGAAAATCACTGTCCTAGATGATGCAACAGGGTCTCTTTGCATATTCCCGTTTTAGTCTCTCTCCACAAACTCCCTCCTCCTCCTTCTCCTCTCTATAGATTCATATGGGAAACATGGAATCTGATCATTCATCATGGAACCTGATCATTTAGTGTGGAACCTGATCATTCAGTGACCTGATAATTTGTATTATTTCTGAAAACAGATTTTAGCAGTGAATTAAGAGTGTGTAATGAGTACAGGTAGCAGAGGGAAGAGAAGTTCCTCTCTTAATTGGAGAAAGAGGCATTTTCTCTAAAATTATTTTTTTGACATTTCTGTACTATGGATTTATGCAAAGACTAGTAAGAAGGAAATTCCTATTTAACCTTGTGGTTTACTCATTTAAAATTTCTTCTATATTTTCTTTAGCAAGTTCTCAATTTTTGCTATTATTCGGAGTGATATTTTAAAATGTAATGTAAGTAGATAGTTCACTGTGTTCTCTGTATATGCAATAATTATACAGCTCAATAAGTCTCATAAACATAAATAATGTTTTGATTACAAATTACCTGGCACCAGAGAAATGCATACTTTGTCTAATTGAATCACATAGTCAAAATTGGCCAGTATCTGACAGTACCCGACCACCGTTTCTTTTTTTCCACAGCCTGAAAAGGTCTTTTTTTTTTACTGGAACAAATGTCTGAATGTTCAAAATTAGGGGTAATTTCTCTTTCTTGGACTTGAATACTTCAACAAAAATATCACATGAAGCCTGTCACCTGCCTGGAGTGCTGTTCTAGTTTCTATAGTTTTGAAGTATTGAGAATGGTTAGTAGGCTGGTCCAAGAAAATGCTATTATACTATTATTAGGTACTTGGAAGAGCGCTGCCTACACAGTTGCATTAGACATTACAGGAAAACAAGAGGGCATATTAGGTTAATATACTGTAATACCAATGTTCATATGAATTACAGAAATAGGTCTAATATTCTCTAAATTGTTTTGTACAAGTTTGAAAACTTCCATTAAACACAGCATAATAGTGAAAGATCAGGTATGGTCCATCTTAACACTTATTTTTTCGTATCATTAAATGGAAAGAACTGGATATAACCAACAGGCTCTTTTAAAGCACAGTATAAGGACACAGCAGGTTTGTGTTATGTCTAGATAAACTGACCTCTATTTGTGTGAAAGACTGGTTTTATGTTATAACATACTGCATAAAAGAAAATCTTTTTATGTTAATGTCTGGTAGAATTTTCTTTACAAAGTTATTCTCAAGCAGTATATGTTAAATTCCTCTTATCCCAGTAGACAGAGAGACCTCCTAAGGCAGCTTTTTCTGGTCTGGCTTCAGCATATATGGAAAAAATCACATCCTTTTAAAATCACTCTTTCTCTTCTTTTAGTCCTCAAGCAAAAGTTCCCTTTATGTCACTGCTGGTGGAAATGCAGGATTTAACAAAAATGCAGCTGACATAGAATCACTATTGTTGATGCTTTACACAAAACTAAACATCAGACTTGTTTCTTGTCAGATTTGTGTGATCTGTCTCTGCATACTGCTGTCTGTTCTGAGCTCTATTTCATGCACATACAGAATATATATGCACATATCTTTTAAATGCAAAAGTTCTGCCATAGCTGTGGTTAACACATAGTAGACATAGAAACTCTCAGCTCAGAGACAAATACTTGTGTAAAAAGCTGTATTTTGGCATGACTAAAAAGAAAAGTAAAAAAAAAGAAAAAGAAAAAAATAATTAAAAATTTGAACAAGAGGCCCTGATCTTACAAGTTATGAGGAAATGGGGGACTGTGAGAAGCGCAGATAGTGGATTCACTGAGCCACCGCAAGCTGTGGTGTAAACAGTACCAGGGAGCGGAGTCTAAGGGGCTGTTGGTTTTCTCGAGAGCCTGCCGCAAGGTCGCTAGCCCTGGTGAGACTTGCCTGCAATAGTGGCCAAAGGTGTAACGCAGAACAAAATTGCAGAGTAGACTCATAGTCAGAAACAGGTAGAAAGGTCAGGGCAGGCGGCAAGAATTGTAGTCAAGGCAAGACACTGAGGGAACGCTTTCTCAATAAGCAAAGACCACTAAAGATCCAGCAGGAAGATCAGGGGAATGCTGGGTAATATAGAGTCAGCAGCAGGCAATTTCCCAATTATCGGCGTGCTGGCCCTATAATTTTACAGAGCACGTTCCCACTCCATAGGGCATGTGCTGTTTGGCAGACAGCATGGGGAACGAAAAGAGATGAATTGAAGGTGAAGAGGTCCGGATTGCGAGTGTAGCCAGAATCTCTTGTTCAGCATAAACAACAGTATTATCTGCTTTGGAAGCCGGAGACACAACCCT
The DNA here is from genome assembly GCA_025379985.1 of Phyllomedusa bahiana. Lineage (NCBI taxonomy): Eukaryota > Metazoa > Chordata > Amphibia > Anura > Hylidae > Phyllomedusa > Phyllomedusa bahiana. Next base: position 14,082 of record JAODAL010052176.1, read on the forward strand.
TTGTGAAAAACCATTACGGGCTACAGGGTATAGTCTATAGAGTACATAAAACAGGGAGGCGCTGGTAGAATCTGAGTCCAAGAGGTTGTAGGAAGATTCTACAAGACCTGATTCACCCTTTCGACTTGACCATTCATTTGAGGATAGTATGCAAAAGAGAAGTCCAGTTTTATCTGCAGCTGGGAGCAGAGCTTTGACACAAATTGGACCACCCAATCCAAGATGATATGCTGGGGAAGTCTGTACTAGTGAAGGATGTGCTGGGAGAAGAGGTTGGCAAGTTACAGAGCTGAAGGCAACCCAGTAAGGATGAGCGAATCGAATCTGACGAAGTGGAATTCGTTTCGAATTTCAGGAAAAATTTTATTCTAAACAAAACTGAAGTTCATGGCGATTCATTGTGATGAATTTAAAATGGCCACGAGCTCATGGTGGGACATGGGGCAAAGAACTATGGGAGAAACAAAGGAACACCCTCAATGATATGTGCAGACATGTAGCCAATCAGCAGCCAGCCAGCTTCTGTGATGCCCTATAATTAGGGCAGCCATTTTATATTCTGCGGACTTGTCACCGTGTCTCTTATGCACACGCATCTCTCTATAGTAGCACTAGATTTCACTCTGTGCAAAATACTTCTGATTTTAGAGTTACTGGGGTGAAATACCTTTCAAATATACAGTGTGTGTGTGTGTCATATACACACCTGTTTCTGAACCAGTGTTTTTTATTTTGGATTATTGGTCTCAGTGGCAAAGAATTAATTTTTTCACTTATTGTGGTGAACTCTGTTTGAAATACAGTGTGTGTATTTCTCACATACACACATCTCCAATCCAGCTAGTTCAGTCTTTTGGGATATTGGTCTCTGTGGCAAAGAGCTCATTTTTTCACTTATTGTGGCGAACTAACTCTGTTTGAAATACAGTGTGTGTATTTCTCACATACACACAACTCAAATCCAGCCAGTTCAGTCTTTTGGGGTATTACTCCCTGTGGCAAAGAGTTATTTTTTTCATTTATTTTGGTGAACTGTGTTTGAAATATGGTGTGTGTATTTCTCCCATACATGCATACATCTCAAATCCAGCCAGTTGAGTGTTTTGGGATATTGATCTCTGTGGCAAAGACTTAATTCTTTCACTTATTGTGGTGAACTCTGTTTGAAATACAATGTGTGTATTTTCACATACACAGTGTGTATGTGAGATGTGTATTACACACATCTCAAATCCAGCCAGTTGAGTGTTTTGGGATATTGGTCTCAGTGGCAAAGAGTTAATTTTTTCACTTATTGTGGTGAACTCTGTTTGAAATACAGTGTGTGTATTTCTCACATACATACATCTCAAATCCAGCCAGTTGAGTGTTTTGGGATATGGGTCTCTGTGGCAAAGAGTTAATTTTTTCACTTTTTGTGGTTAACTCTGTCTGAAATACGGTGTGTGCAATACACAGATCTCCAATCCAGCTAGTTCCGTGTTTTGGGATATTGGTCTCTGTGGCAAAGAGTTCATTTTTTTCACTTATTGTGGTGATTCTGTTAAATGTATATACATGTAGAGCCCTCCTCCCCTGAAAGAGTGGAAAGGGTGTTGGAAGTAATTTTGCGCTGACATCACTGATCATGTTGCCCTTCCTTTGATCTGTCAGTGTACACTTTCAATAATCCATCAGTATTGCTAAAGCCAAAAAGAAACAGGAGTTGATCCAAAAAAGAGACAACAAGTAAATGGAATATTTGCATGTCTTCTGTGTTTTGCATCCACTCCTGACAATCCTGATGCAAACAAAAGACCATGTCATATTGACCTTACTGCTTCTCCGAAGACACAATCTGTTGTCCTTTTCATTTCTTCTGACAGATTATAAGAAAGGGAAAACCAAACATAGTGGCAACGTCATAGATTGGTGGAGGGTGGAAAAAGCATTAGGAAACCACAGGGTAGTCGAGTGAGAATGTGGTCAGTTGACAGCAGCATGAGTAGTTTACAGAGTGGCACAATGACAGATTGTGAAGGTGGCAGCAGCATGAGTGGGCCATAGAGTGGCACAATGACAGATTATGGAGGTGGCAGCAGCATGAGTGGGGAGGTGGGTGGCAATACCAGTCCCTGGTAAAAATGATGGGTGGTAGAAGGAGCAGCTGGCAGCAGATGTGTGGCATCAGGCGGGTGGCAGCATCAAAATTGTAGCTGAGGTAGATAGCCAGAAGAATCCAGGGTTCAGTGTCTGCTCCAGGTGCTGCTGCTGGTGAGTACCTTCCTCACTAAGCAGGTGAAGAAAGCTGCTCATCAACAACTCCAGACTCAGGTTGTTACTGATGGAACTGGTACTGCTTCTACCCCTCCACCCCATCACAGCAACCATGGCAGTGGTACGTGAGCACTGAGGAAGCCCCCGGTCAGATCTGAGAGAAGATGGACGATGGTGCAGATAGGCAGCAGCCAACTGACTACATAGGATGTCTCTATAGTGCTGTTATATCCCAGCCTGTGCCAATCATTCAAACCTACATTTAACCTCTGGCACCTTTCCTTCCTCCTTTAAACACGCTACCATCACACCCATCATTAAGAAAACATCTCTTGACCCCTCCTCTGTGTTCAACTATTACCCCATCTCACTGCTTCCATTTGCCTCTAAAGCCCTTAAACAGCACATCTATCTTGAACTATCCTCTCATTTCTCCACCAACTCTCTCTTTGACCCACTGCAATTGGTCTTCCGACCCCACCACTCTAATGAAACCGCTCTAAACAAAGTAAACAATGACCTAGTAACTGCCAAAGCCTCATGCCACTACTCTGTGCTCCTCCTCCTAGACCTGTTCTCTGCCTTTGACACTGTCAACCATTCACTTCTGCTACACATCCTCTCCTCCCTCTGCATCAGGGATTTGGCCCTTTCTTGGATCTCCTTGTACCTCACTGATCGAACATTCAGTGTCTCTCATTCTTGCACCACCTTCTCCTCCCGCCCGCTCTCCGCTGGTATCCCCCCAGGGGTCTATCCTGGGCCCATCTGATCTCTCTATCACTGTCAATGGCTGCACTCTCTCAATGGCTCCGCAAGTCGGCTGATTTGGGATAACCTTTGACTCCGATCTGTCCTTCAAACCACACATCCAAACCTTTACCTCTGCTTTCCGCCTTCACCTGAAAAATATCTCCCGAATCCGCTCATTCCTTCACTTTGAAAGCACAAAAATGCTTGTCCAGGCCCTCTTCATCTCACGCCTAGACTATTGCAACATCCTTCTCTGTGGCCTCCCATTTAGCACCCTCACTCCCCTCCAATCCATCCTTAAGTCTGCTATCATACTGATTTTGCAGCATCTGTTCCAGGACATGAAGCAGGGGAATGACGTTGTTCATCCTGTAGTCCTGACGACCAAGAAATAGTGTGGCCTCCTCAAAGGGCCTGAGCCAACGGCAGTTGTCACGTAAAAGCTGCCACTGACTGACATCAAAATACACAGGGAAGCACTCCTGTCCTCTTAGATCATCAAGAAATCATTAATCACCTTTCTCTGTTCATAGAGTCAGTCAAACTGACTGGCTGAAGGGCATGCAAAGTTTCCTGGCCCTTCTTAGAATATCTTGCAGATGGGTGGAAGACTTGAGGAACCATTTGACAACCAGATTAAACACGTGCGCCATGTAACACAGACACCATATTCCTTCCATTGTCTGTCACCATGGTTCCGATTTTCAGTTGTCGCGTATAAAGCCAGAAATCGAATTCGTCTTTCATGACGCGGAGCAGTTACTCCCCTGTGGGACTTAGTTCACCGAGGCAAACCAGTTGTAGAACTGTGTGACACCGCCGTGCCCTACACATGTGGTATGCTGGAGGAGCTAAGACTTGTCGCTGCAGTGGAGGCTTAGGTGGTGGAGGAGGAGAAGGCGGACATTGGTGCAGGATCAGCAGTTTGACAACGTGGAGGAGAAAGCGCTGTCTCCTGTCCAAGTTTCTGGCGTGGCTGGGCAGGAAGCACAATCACCCAGTGGGTTGTAAAGGACATGTATTGTCCCTGACCGTAGTTATAGCTCCACATGTCCATGCTGCCATGCACTTTGGAAGGCACGATAGGATTAAGGACTGGACCACCTTCTCTACTACATGTTTGTGCAGGGCTGATACTGACTTTTTCAAAAAGAAATTATGTCTTGGGACTCTCCACCTTAGCCTGGCACAAGCCAGCCTCCGCATGGTGCAGAGTCCACCACTTGAAAAGAGAGAAACTGCAGTTCCACCAACTTGGACAACAACACGGTCAGCTTTTGTGCCGTAGGGTGGCTGGACGCATACTGCTGTCTCTTGGCAATCGCCTTAGTGAATGACGCTTGGCTCCATGGTGTGAGGAGCAGGAGCAACTTGGATCGAGATGAGGTTGAAAGACAACAGCTCCCTTCAGCAGAGGTATGGAGCCTTGACTGCCTTGAAATGGGATGAGTTGCCACTGATGCTGGCTGCTGTATGCGGTCAGCAGATGACCACCACATCTGAGACAAACGGATGGATGAAACAAGAATATGTTGATGTAGGGCCATGGTGCCAACATTAATCTCCCTTGCCATGCTTTCACTTCTTGCCCACAGATTCTACATATACCATTCCCTTCTCCGTGCCTTGGTAACAAGTATAGGGCGATTAAACTAAAATCCAACATGGCTTCTACTTTCTTGTAAGAGGGCAATACACAATAAAAAAGGTGCAATTAAAAAATGTAAGTCATAGGGGCAGCATTAGACCTTTGCAAATTACAAAGTCACTGTAATAAAATCTGTAAAAAAGTGATAAAATCTGCTAAAATCTAATTAAAGGCAGTGTCCAAGGAAGCAAGACTAAGCCCCAAGAATTTACTTTAAGCATATAAATGCCAAAAAGGCCAAAGTCCGAGCATGTAAGACCCTAAAAACGAGTGATGGGGCCTGGTCATGGAGTAAGGCAAGGTAACTAATTAGTTCTTCAGCTCAGTATATACTAACAATGAGAATGTAGTTTGAAAGGGGCAGGCTAAGTGCAATGTTAGATAGTGCAGAGTACTTGAATAGAGTTGGACGAAATATATATCGACAAAGTAGAAATTCGGCCAGGTTTTATATGGAGATCGAAATTTATCAATCATGCATAAATTCATGTAAACATCTGTGCATCATCTATTAAATCGTCGCGCATTTTCGAGCCGCGCTCCTGTCAATTTTGGGCGTCCAGCCAATCGGGGGGGGGTGGGGGAGGGAGATTACAGAAATAGAGCAGGGTGAGATGTGGTGAGCGACGTCATGACTGGGATGTGTCATGTTGCGATTGGCTGGAATAATCACATGACCTCGTTTTAACATAGGAACAGCCCTTCCTGTTCAGCTATTATGGTACTCTCAGCGCTCATTAGGAATAGGCTTGCAGCTCATGCCTGTGGCCCAACAGCTCAGAGAAATATAAGTCATTTCTGCACAGAGAAACCTCTACTATTAGCTGTGATCCTTCTAATTTTAGTTAATTAAGATTTGAAAGATTTTATGAAGTTATCTAAGAAGAATTTAAAGCAGCATCTACCGCTGTTAAAGTCACGGGTGGAGCTGGGGCCCCCGCGGCGTACACAGTCAAGCTCTAATCATAAATAACACTGGGATAAAGTTCCACACCAACTTAGTGTAGACATTGCACCTGCAAGATCTTTATATTAACAGTTTTTTTTGCTATATGAAATATTTCCTGTATATGGGCAGCCTGAACTTATATTAGGAACACATCATTTCTAGAAACTGCAAGGACTCCTTTGTTTTGTTTTTTTGTTTTTTTTTTTTTTGTTCCTTTTTTTTTTTTTTTTTTTCTTTTTTGTTTTTTTTGTTTTTGTTTTTTTTTTTGTTTTTTGTTTTGTTTGTTTTTTCATTTTTTTTTTTTATTTTTTTTTTTTTTTTTTTTTTTTTATTTATTTATTTTTTTTTTTTTTTTTAGGTGCAACACTGTACTCTCACACTTTTATTATCAGTATACATTTCAGATAGTTGTTCAAATTTTCAATTTTTACCCATTCCACCAGTGTTGATAAATTCCACCTTGCAGTTAAATTAACCAATCCAGCAATTCTTGTAGTCAGCACATGTTTTTGATTTGTTGCCAAAATACCGAGTATCATAGTCACGAAAACATAACAGAAACGATGTTTTATTGACTTTTGCGCACCGAGCTTTGTTCATTGACGCACATCCCGACAAAATCTTAATAACAGCAAATACTATAATGACACCACAAGTATTGAAAGGTGCAAAAAAATACCGAGTATTATACGAAAAAATAACAGATACGTGTTTTTTTGACCTTAGCGCACCCAGCTTGTTCATGTGACGCAGCATCCACGTAGATCTAAAAACAGCAATTCGATAGTCAACACAGGTGAATTGAAAGAGGTGCAAAAAATAACCGGAGTGTAATATACGAAAACATAAACAGATCACGTGTTTTTGGACATTTTTGCGCACACAGCTTTTGTTCATTGACCGCAGTCTACCACGGAAATCTTAAAACATTCAAATCAAATGTCCCCACAGTGGAATTGAAAGTTCAAAAAATACGTGTATTATACGAAAAACATAACAGACCGTGTTTATTTTTTTGACTTTTGCGCAACCCAGCTTTGGTTTCAACAATACGCCAGCATCCACGTAAATCTTAAAACAGCAATTCTATAGTCACCACAATATGAATTTGTGAAAAGGAGCAAAAAATACTTTATTATACAATACTAACATATACGTGTTGTTAGACTTTTGCGCACCCAGCATTGGTTCATTGACGCAGCATCCACGTAAATCTTAAAACAGCAATACTATAGTCACTCACAGGTGAATTGAAGGTGCAAAAAATACAGTGATATTATCAACGAAAACAAAAAAGAAACGTTGTTTTTTGACTTTTTGCCTCACCCCCATTGTTTCATTGACGCAGCTTCCACGTAAATCTATAAAACAGCAATTTCTATAGTCACCACAGGTGAATATGAAAGTGCAAAAAAGTACCTGTGAATTATACAAAACAACACAGATACGTGTTTTTTGACTTTTGGCGCACCCACTTTTGTTCATTGACGCAGCTTCACGAATATCATAAAAAACAGCATGTCATATAGTCACCACAGTAGAAATTTGAAAGGTGCCAAAAAATACCGGTTATTATACGAAAACATAACAGATACGTTGTTTTTTTACTTTTTTGCGCAACCCAGCTTTGTTCATTTGACGCACATCCACGTAAATCTTAAACCATGCAATTCGCATAGTAGTCCACCCACAGGTGAATTGAAAGTTGACAATCTGTCCTTCAGTGGTAAAGCAAACCTAGCATCGAAGCGAGTCTTACTTTCCTCGTCCACGTCTCAGTCCACGGCCACAAATGTTCGTCATCAGCATCATCAACAGTCCGACCAACATGAAGCAGTCCCATCATGTCAACTCGTGTACCCACCACAGTGATAATCCCATGTCTGAAACCTCTTTGATGAACAAAAGTTGCGGTGTGTCAGAAGGCAAGTTAAAAGTATCAGAGGATGATATAGTCTACTCTGACCGCCCAGTTACTAAGATCCATCAAGGAGTTGAAGAAGCCGTCCAATCGTCAAAAATCTGACGCTCAGCAACGCCTTGCAGTGCCCCTTGCTTGTAGCCCGCACTTCTGAGATGCAGAAAGTCAGGAACGACCAAGTCATCCTGGTGTGATGATATGATGATGACGGCACAATAGGCGGATCCATCCTAGGTCTTATTCCGCAAGATTGCTTGCGAGCGCTTCATAAGTGGACGAGAGAAGACGATTGAGTAGTGTCAATACGGGTCACACTGTCCACAAGTAAAGGGAGAGGGCGACCGCAGAAGACTCTGATATAATTCCCGCCACCACGGTCCACGCAAACCCCGCTCCTGCTTACTCCCGCCATCAGAAAAGGTCCAGGACCTCTCAAGCCTGGCCTTCTATGAGCAAGGCCTCTGAATCAACCCAGCTATGTCATATGCCGCCTTTGCCGTAAAACGCATAAGTTAGAGGCAAGAACCTTAAGTTGTTAAACCCACCACCAAACATGTCTATTCACCTGCAGCGAATGCAAGAGTTGAAATGGAGGGAACACTTTGACCAAAAAAGGCCAGAACCGACGCCGAGGGCCTCCAACCACTGTCACGATCCCCATCTGTCTCTGCCTCCGCCTCCTCGCGCCACAGACGCAAGCCGTTCCACCTCAGCTGCCTCATTCTCTCAGAGTCATGAGATAACATTGATCAGTCATCATCTGTCAGTATTCCACCGTCGCCCCGATAACCACCAAGCAACCACCAGATGACCCATCTAACACCTTCTCCCTTCCACCAGTTTGACGACCTGCATCCCCGTACAGCGGCCAGTCTAGCAGCCACCTTCTGTCTTCCAGTTTGGAGCAGAAGATACACTTTAACCCAAACCATCCCAAAGCCAAAAGCCTGAATGTGGGCATTGCCGGGTTTTTTGGCCCTTTGGGAAAATTTCCCTTTCCGCTGGGGACACGGGGTTCCGCCCGTATGGCCCCCCCTGCCCCAATACCAATCCGAGCAGGCATTTCTTTGCCAGAAAAGGGTCCCTGCCCTGGCCACCACTGTCTCTAAAATTTTAAACGCGGTCTGCATTTTGGGGCCGGGAAAAGTCCATCTGACCACCGACACATGGACTAAAAGCAGGGCCAAGGCCGCTATATCTCTGTGACAGCTCACTGGGGAGCTGGGGGGGATATCTCTGGGGGTACGGTGCTCTCAGCTCCGCACGCTCTTAAAAACCCGCGGGGATGGGCGGGTTTTTTCCCCCCAAAGGCCCTAGGCACACGTCCCAGAAAAACCGGGCCGGGTTTTAAAAATTAAATCTTTTTTGGAGACCATCCACACACAGGTCAGGAGCTTGGACGGCCTCCGCAACGAGACCGGCGCTGGGGGGTACCAAGAACCTTGGCCAAGCAAAGGGGGTTTGCGATAACGGCGAAATCTGCTGGCCCCCCCTTTTAAAACGGTAGGCTGGACACTCCCTTGCCTGGGACATGCATGAACCTTTTTTCCCCAAAATTTCTAAAGAGCACCCGGGGGCTGGGCTGCCTGCTGAGGAAGGGTCGAAGTCAATTCGCACTTCCGCCGTTCGCCCCTGCTTCTCCCCCCCGGCTGCTTGCAGGTCAGCTCGGCCTCCGCATCAACCTCTCATTTTTTGAAAGTGGCAACACGCTGGGAAATTTCCCCCCCCACAGCTTTACGATTGGGAGCAGCGCAATCCATTACGCAGTACGAAGTGACACATGGGCCCGACAAGCACGGGCGGACCTCGGGGTGTTGGCCACCAAGAGTGGGGGCAGGGAAAAGCTCTCACCATCCTTGCCAGTTTTGAAAAGCCACCAAAATGGTCAGTGCGGGGGATGCCCTTTTCAGCATGAGCATTGGGTGATCTTAGTTCTGGAACGATCGTTGGGCACTCTGAAACAACAGTCCCGCCAGCGACGGAAGAACGGACACAATGGGACATGTACCTTTCCTCCGCGAATCCACAAGGCCCCGACATTTCTTAAAATTTTTAAGGCTTCATTAGGCAGGGGTTTCGGGGCCCAAAGGGCTGTGCAAGGAAAGCATAAGCTCTCAGGGGCATCACTCAGGCAAGCCCAGGCTTGTTAACTTTTCCGGAGGAAGCGGAGGAGGAGGAGGAGGTATTCCTAGACACCGACGTTACCGACGTCCCGCCTTGGAAAGGGGTTGGTGCAAATTTTTGAGGCGAGGAGGAAGATGGGGGAAGATCAGTTTGCTAGTGCCCCTCGCCTAGAGGCTTGGCAAAAAGGCTCCACTCTCACTGAGTGCTTGGATGCTCCATTTCCTCCAACATGACCTCGCATTAAGACCATCAAAATGAACAACTTACTGGTTTTGGGGGCCCCCCTCCTGGGTCCCCGGACAAAACAAAACTCAGCACTTTCCTCCACCCACCCAAAAAAGAGTAAAATGCAGGAAATGGAGACCTTTCTGAAATTGGGCAACTGGAGACTCTGTTTTGGGGCGACCATCTTTAAATGTCCGGGGGAACAACATCAGACGTGACACATAGAGTGCCAAATAGCCGTAGCGGGACACAGCAGGCAAGGTGGCAGAAGCCAATGGGGGACCTCTGGGAATCTTTTTTACCCCCCTCACCACCCCATGCAATGCCGCACACATCCAACACACAGAGACCACTTAAAATCATGGTGCAACTATCTGCGTCCCAAAACCGATTTTTGTATGTGTTCCGGACCCAATAACTTTTGGGATCCAAAAGGATGAATGGGCCCAGCTCGCTCGCCACGCCATAAAGGGCTGTCCTGCCCCTATGTTTAGCGATTTTTATGAAAAGTTGAAATCGGCAAGGTTTTTTTTTATCAAATTTCCAGTCATGCGATAATTTAAAGGTTTAAAACTTGCATCACTATAAAAATCGCGCCCTTTTTTGGCGCTTTCCCGTAATTTTGGCGGCCAGCAAAAAACAATTTCAGAATAGAGCAGGGGGGAGATGTTGGCGACGTCATGACTGGGGTGTGTAGGTTCGTTGGCTGGAAAAATCACATGACCTCGTTTTACATGAACAGCGTTTCCTTGTTTCAGCCTCAGTTGTCTCTCAGCGTCTCATAGGGATGGGAAACCTGCGTTCTGCCTGTGGCCCAAACAGATCAGCGAAATTAGTCTATTTCTGCACAGAGAAACCTCTACTATTAGCTGTGATCCTTCCAATTTAGTTAGATTAGGGATTTGAACATTTTATGTAGTTAGCTAGAAAATTTTAAAGCAGAATCTACCACTGTAAATTCACGGCGGTGGGAGAGGGGGGGGGGGGGGCCGCGGGCGAACACAGACAAGCTCTATCTATAAAGAACACTGGATAAAGTTCACCAAGACTTAGTGTAGACATTGTAGTGGAATATCTTTAATTAACAGTTTTGCTATTGAAATATTCCTGGAATTGGGCAGCCTGAACTTGTATTGGATAAACATCATTTTCCAGTAACTGCAGGTCTCTTTGTTAGCTGAAAAACTCCACTTTTTATTATCAGTATACATTTCAGATAGGTGTTCAATTTTACCCATTACACCTGTACTGTTGATTTTATCCACCATGCACTTAAATTACAAACCAGCAGTCTTGTAGTCAGCAAAAGGTTGTTTGTTGCCAAAAATACCGTTATCGTACGAAAACACACAGTTACGTGTTTTTTTTACTTTCTCGCACCCAGCACTGTTCATTGACGCAGCATCTACGTAAATCTTAAAACAGCAATTCGATATTCACCACAGGTGAAAATTGGGAAAGGTGCAAAAATCCAGTTTATTAATACAAAACATAACAGTTACGTTGTTTTTTGACTTTTGCGCACCCAGAACTGTTCATGACGCAGCAACTACGTAAAACATAAAACAGCAATTCTATATTCACCACAGCTGATTTGAAAGGTGCAAAAAATCAGTTATTATATCAAAACATAAAAAGTTACGTGTTTTTTGACTTTTGCGCACCCCAGCACTGTTTATTGACGCAGCATCTACGTAAATCTTAAAACGCAATTCATATTCACCACAGGTGAATTGAAATGTGCAAAAAATACAGTTTAAATTTTATCAAAACATAACAGTTACGTGTTTTTTGACTTTTTTTCGCACCCAGCACTGTCATTGACGCACAACCCTCTAGTAAAACTTAAAACAGCAATTTTATATTCACCACAGGTGAATTGAAAGGTGCAAAAAATACCGTTTATTATATCAAAACATAACAGTTACGTGTTTTTTGGGCTTTTGCGCACCCAGCACTGTTCATTGACGCAGCATCACGTAAATCCTTAAAAACAGCTATTCTATATTCACCACAGGTGAAATTGAAAGGTGCAAAAAAAACAGTTTATTATATTTAAAACATAACAGTTACCCTGTTTTTTGACTTTTGCTCACCCAGCACTGTTCATTGACGCAGCATCTGTAAATCTTTAAAAAACAATTTATATTCACCCCAGTGAATTTAAAGGTGCAAAAAATACCATTATTTTTCAAAACAAAAT
>JAODAL010052177.1:0-26159 GCA_025379985.1 Phyllomedusa bahiana
CTCATCTGAAAAAGCGTTTTTCAGGCGGGTTTTCATTGGTGTGGAAGGGGAAAAAGCTCCAAAAAACCCGCCCAAAAACGCTGCGTGAACATGGCCTTAGAACAGCCAGACCAGGGAAAAGGTGGTGCCTGAGCCAGACTTGGGGTTTTGGCTCTACCTGCCTGATATATGCCGCAGAAAACACCCAACCCAGGGTAAAAGGGGTGCCTGAGCCAGATTTGTGGTATTGGCTCTACACTCCCCTGATGTAAAACCTGCAAAAAGAACGACCAGGGAAAAGGGTGGTGCTGACCCGATTTGTGGTTTTGGGCTTTACATGCCCTGTATGTATGCCCTGCAGAAAACACCAGACCGGGGGTAAAGGTGGTCCTGACCGGGGGATTGTGGTTTTGGCTCTACACTGCCCTGTATGTTACCTGCAGAAGAACAGCCAGCCCGGGGGGTTTAAAGGTGGTCCTGAGCCAGACTTGTGGTAGGGGCTCTACATGCGCCTGTAGTTGGACCGCAGAAGAAAACAGCCCAGGGTAAAGGTGGTGCCTGACCAGATTGGGGTATTGGCTCTCACTGCCCGTATTATGCCTGCAGAAGAACAGACCAGGGTAAAGGGGGTGCCTGAGCAGACTTGGTTTTGGGTCTACACTGCCCTGTATGTAGACCTGCAAAGAACGGTTAATACTTTCCAGTTTTTTTACACTGCCTTAAAGCGTTTTTAGAACGGCTGTCACGCCAAAATTTCATACTTGCCTTGTCTTCAAAAGGTTTGCCCTAAAAAAACACACTTTTCTAAAGTTCAATGGTATGCTGCCGCAGGTTGACCAGAATTTTAATTTCAATCATTGTTATATACAATGCTAATATGTGGTGGCTCTAGGAACACTTAATTGGTTTATTGTTGTCAAATGCTGGTTGTTTTACACTCCGTGGGTATGATTAATTTTGAAGGAATCCCCGAAATTTTTATACCCATGTTGGAGTATCTGCATGTTTTAACCCTTACCCCGGAGCAGTTTTGGCCCTCGACAGAGCCCCATTTTTGAAATTTCAGGTCCTTTATTGAGAATAACTTTTTAAAACCTTTAACCTACAGTGATTCAGAGATTGTTTTCTTGACACATTGTGCTTTAAGATAGTAAAAAATTTTGGCCCCAAAAAATGCTTGTTTTTGTGAAAAATATAAAAAGTATCTGAAAAATTAGAAAAATGACCAATTTCAAACTTCAAAAATTTCTGCTGTAAGACAAATAGTTTTCCCACTAAAAAATATTTTTAAAAAACTAGCATCTACCAATGTCGCTTTTGTTTGGCAAAATTTTTTTTTAAGTCTTTTTTTTTTTTTACGACATTAGGGGGCTTAGAAATTTAGTAGAATTTTCAAATTTTCAAAAAAAATTTGCAAATATCTTTTTTTTAGGGCCCGTCTATTTTCTCCCCATGATTTGTTTGACCTGTATGTTAGATCCCCCATAAATGCCCCTCATCTAAGAAACTAAAACCCCATAAAGTTTAAAAAAGCATTAAGAAGTTTTTTAAGCCATTAGGTGTTTCACAGGAATTAAAGCAAAGGGGAAAGGGAAAATTTCAAAATTTCACTTTTTTTTGCAGTTTTAAAAATTTTTATAATTTTTCACAGAATCAGTAAATGTTACGGGGAAATGCAATTTAATATTGTTTTCCCCAATTCTGGGTTTTCAGAGAATCCCATAAAATTTTTTTTTTTGGCCCCTATGCACTTTTTTGGGTCAACCCCCAGGTTTGCGGACCCCCTAAGGTGCAAAAACTTTAATAAAGCCCCAAAAAAACCCCATTTTGGAAAACTACACCTTAAGGAATTTAAGGGTTTTTGGATATATCGACCACAGGGTTTCACAAAATTTTTTTAGGTTGGTGTGACAATGAAATACTTTTTTTTTTAAAAAAATTTGCAATTTTAGCGAAAATTTTTAAAATTTTTTACAAGGGACACCGGAAAAAAAGGGGACCCAAACTTTGTTATGCAATTTTTCCAAATTCGCAATTTCCTACATGGGGTGTAAACGCTGTTTGGGGGCATGGCAGGGGTATAAGAAGGGAGTGTTATTGGTTTTGGAAAGCGATTTTGGTGGGGGCCCTGTCGCTTTTCAAAGCCCCCCAAAATACCAGAACAGGTTGAAACCCTTCAGAAAACGGCCCCATTTTTGGGTTTTGCAGCCTCAAGACTCATCTTGGGGGGGTTTGTGCATTTAGGGTGCACAGGTGTTCCAAATTTCTTTTTTTTTTTCTTGGGTATAAAAATGGGGGGGAAAACCCAATTTCCCCATTGTTTTTTGGGTTAATTTTACGCGTTCTCCTGCAGTATAAATACTCTTTACTTTGGGGGGCGGTTTTAATTGCAAAGATATAGATTTTTTTTTTTTTTGTTTTATACTTTTACACAAAAGAAATAGGGCTAAAAAAATTGGTTTCTATGTTGTCCGTTCTGAAGCCCTAAATTTTTTAGTTTCTGTATACGGGTGATTTGGGCTTTTTTTTGTGGGGTGAGTTTATGTTTTAATTTGGTACAACTTTGGGTTTATATGAGTTTTTGATCGCTTTTTTTCCATTTAAATTTCTGCGGGTGTACAAAAAAACGCAATTCTGTGACTGTTTTTTTTTTTTGTTTTTACGGGGGTTCACCCTAGGGTTAATTAACAGACAGATTTATGGGGAGGGCGTTACGCAGCGGTGTACCAAAATGGGTATTTATTTTTTTTTGATCTTTTTTGGGGTATTGGAGTTTAAAAAGGAAAAGGGCAGTGTACATGTTTTTTTTTATTTTTTTGTTCGTGTTTTACTTTTTTTCTCTTTTTTTTTTTCTTTTTTAATTTTTTTTACATCTCCCCCTTTGGGGGTTTGTAACAGAAAAACCCCACTGGGGGAAAAGCAATCGTTAGATTTCTGTTTGAAGAGGCGGATCTGTGCACAGCGTTACTGCTAGCTGCACAGGTCGCCATGGCAACTAGTGGACACCTTGCCCACCTATGCGATTGTAGGGCATTTGGTGACGTCACCAGACTACCGGATGTCTTTCAGCAAAGGCATCCCGGGGAGTCCGGTAGGAGACGGTTGCGAGCTGGCATCTGTGCCGCTTTTGCCTCGCCGATCGTAGGCAGAGGGAGCCATCTCCTCCTGCCTGCTTCTTCATTTATTGAGGCCTTGACCAGGCCTAGCGGGTAAAGGACTGCGTTTTTCACCCGCGGCCGGGCTCATCGGACGGGGGTGATGGGGCATGAAGCCAGCGGTAACTTTTACCGCTGGTCATGTCGCGATCGCGCGCGGCTCGCCCGCACATGCCCGTGCAATCGTCGCGCGATCGGCCAGGTCGTATGGCAATACGTCCATTTGTGGGAAGTCACTTCACCGCTAGGGCGTATGCTTACGCCCAATGCTCGGGAAGGGGCAGTTAAATTAAAGAATTTGTGGAATATAAGTATTTGAATTTATACATCTCTATGATGGTCCTCCCCCCTGCCTGGATATTGGAATCTGGTGTACGCCGCATTGGCGTGGTGTGTGTGTTGCACCTTACTGTATTAATAGTAGTTATATTCTTGTACATAGGGGCAGGATGTTAGTAGTTATATTCTTTTACATAGGGGCAGTATTATTTACGTTTATATTCTTGTACATAGGGGTCCGTATTATAGTAGTTATATTCATTGTACATAGGGGCAGCAGTGGCCAATATTATATAGTTATATTCTTGTACCATAGGGGCAGTATATTTAGTTATACATGGTGGCGCGCTATATAGTATTATATTCTTGCACAAGGAGCAGTATTATGTAGTTATATTCTTGTAAATAGGTAGGCAGTATATAGTAGTTTTATTCTTGTACATAGGGGCAGGTATTATAGTAGTTATATTCCTCATGTACATAGTAGAGTAGGGTTTTATAACAACCCAAAGACAGACTTTTCTATAGCGCTCCAGGCTACTAAGAAATATAAATTTGGAGTAAAGACACTTGGCTAATGGCACGATTATAAGTGTAAATTTATTCCTAAAGAAGTATTTAAAAAGCAAGACGCGTTTCATGGAGTCTCTCTCTTCCTTAAGTTGCTTGATGGAGCGGAGATCTCCAATGAAAAGCTTGTCTTGCTTTTTTAATACTTCTTTAGGAATTAAATTGGACATTTTATCGGTGCCCCAGAGCCAAGTGTCTCTATTTCTATTTTAGCTTATAGTAAGTCTGGAGTGCTAGAGGTCTAATGTTGTCTTTGGGTTGTTATAACCTCCTACTCGTTACATAACTAACGGTGAATTCGGGCAACATTGCGAAAGGTTCCACCGATTACTTTTGACAGTATGCTCGACCGCTCGGATAAAAAGATCCTCGGGGATCGTTCACTATCTATACGCTATCTTGTGAGTTGTGCACATTCATTTGACACAAACCGGCCTCAGGGTAAGCGGTTCCACGATTATTTCTCAAACTTTTATTTACTTTAAAAGTTTTACCCGCACGAGGTTGCAACTTCGCTATGGACCTTATCTTCCATTTGCAGTAATCTAATCTATTCTTTGTACTTAGGCCGGGCTGTATTTTAGGAGTTTTATTCTGTACATAGGGGGCTGTATGGTAGTAGTTCTATTCTTGTCATGGGAGCAGTATTATAGTAGTTTATATTCTTGTACTGAGGGGCTAGAGTAACTTTACAGTAGTAGTTATTCTTCTATGTACATATGGAGCAGTTATAGTAGTTTTATTCTTGACATAGGGAAGGAAGTCGCTATTATAGTAATTATAATCTTATACATAGGGGCAGTATTTACTAGTTATATTCTTTGTACATAGTAAGCGTATTATAGTAGTTATATTCTGTGTACATAGGTGTTAGTATTATACAGTAGTAGTTATTTCTAGTAATATGGAGCAAGTTTAGTAGTTATATTCTTGTAATAGGGGGGCAGTATTATAGTATTTATATTCTTGTAATATAGTGGGCAGTATTATACTATAGTAGTTATTTTTTGTACATTCGTATTTTAGTTTTTAATTCTTTACTAGAGCTTTTAAAAGTATTTATTTTCTTGTACATAGGGAGCATATTAAGTTTATATTTTTGTCCAGGGGGGACAGTTTTAAAAATATTATATTCTTTCCCCGGGTAAAGTTTATAGTATTTTAATTCTTGTAATAGGGGCAGTATTATATATTATTTTTTTGTCTAGGAGAGTTTTATAGTAGTTATATTTTTTTTTCATGGGGGCAGTATTTAGTTTTAAATTTTCTTTACATGGGCAGATTATAGAGTTATATTCTTGTACAAGGGGCGTATTATAATAGTTATATTTTTTACGGGGGGGGGCATTTTTTAGTAGTTATATTCTTGTACATAGGGATTTTATAGTAGTTAATTCTTTTACATGGGGCAGTTTATAGTATTTTAAATTTTTCTTTTAATGGGGGCAGTATTGAATTTATTTTTTTTTTTATTTTTTCTGTAATAGGGCTGCACAAGAACTTAAAGCAGAATTAAAAACATTTCTTGCACATAAAAAGCAGTAGTATAGTAGTTATATTTTGATACATGGGGAGGTATTACAGTAGTAGTTAGAAGCAATTTTACTGTAGCTTTATTTTTGTACATGAAGGACAATATTATAGTATTTATATAGTTTATATATAGGAGGTCAGTTTTTCTTTTTATTATAATACTGAATGAAATCATCGACAACTGGATATCCGAAGACTAAGCAGCTTTAGAACTTGTGCCCTTTAATCTTTTAATGATTTGCTGTATATCAAGTATAATTGCATGTCTAGATCAAGCCAAAAAGCTCGTTAACCTAGCAGGAATGGAAAAACAGTGACGAAATTCCTGCAGCTTATCATGTATATATGCTCTGTCTGGAGAGTCATTGGTATTTTTGCAGGGTCGGGGTTGCTGGCGGGTTTTTCCTCTTATTTGCAATCAGTTGTATGGAGTCACATAGCACAATCTATGATTTATGGCTGGAAAAAATGGAAAATTACATCTAATGGCTTAGGTAACAATAAATACATACATAATCAATAAAGCACAATTCTGGATCCTGAAGTTAAAAACCAACTGAGTTATGTGGTGTACAAAAAGTGTCCTTAATAAATTAATGTCATAGGATGTGGTTATGTCTCCCAAGATCTGTAGATTTGGCAGCCTTGATTATGTGGGATGGGCTGGCACATATAAGCGGGTTCTGGCAACAACAAGTGTAATGACTATGGATGTTCCTGGACAATTATAAGCAAAAGTAAAAGACAAATAAATTGAGAACAGTAACTACATATAATACATTTCTACTGAGCACTGCCTAACAATACACTGAGATGAACCATAAATCTAACCAGTATTAAATTTACAGGTATGGCAAACAAAGTGGAAACCCCATCTTTGTTGCTCAGAGACCCATTTTCTATAAAACTGATCCTGCCACCAACCTGAAGACCAACTCAGCTTAACAATAGTCAGGGACGTAACTTTGGTTCAAGAAGTGGGGGGGGACCAATTTTCCCTCTCATCCCCTATCTTCCTATCCCTCCCTCCTTCACTCGCCTTCCCTTTCACTTCCCCTCCCTTCCCTTCTCTCCCTTCCTCTCCCTGCAGTGCAGCGGCCCCATCTAACCCAGCTAGAAGGTCTTGGGGAGTGCTGTGAGCTCCCCCAGCAGGACCGGGCGGAGTCCTTATGGCAAACACTTTTGGTGCAATCAGTAAGGCTAATTTCACTTAAACCCTTCCCATCCCCCATCACTACTCCATTAAATTTGTAGTACACACACCAGAACGAGGAAAATAAAAGAACCCAATCTCACTGCACCCCTAGGAATCACTTATGTCACATACTGTACCCTGGAATGTATTTTATTGCATAACATACACCAGAAATTACATCACTCACTGCACCCCAAAAATTAATTATATTACAGTACACATGATAGACATAGAAATTACATTACTAACTGCACCTTAGAAATAAATTGCACATTGTAATCAAGAAATAATATAATTCACTGTACCCCAAAAATATATTATACACTGAACCCTAGAAATGAATTACATTACTCCAGAGATTACATCATACCATATCCCAGAGATTACATTAAATACTGTACAACAGAGATTACTACATTACTCACTGTACCCCAGAGATTACATTACACACTGTACCTCAGAGATTACTACATTATACTCCTTACCCTAGAGATTAAATTATTCACTATACCTTAGAGATTACTAAATTACCCACTGTACCCCAGAGATTAGTTTACACACTGTACCCCAGATACTACTGCATTATACACCGTATCCCAAAGATTACTACATTACACACTGTACAACAGAGATTGTATTACACCGTACCACAGAGATTATTACATTACACACTGTACCCCAGAGACTATTAGACAAGGTACCCCAGAAATTGTGTGTGTATATATACATATATTGAACACAAACACACTACACACTTAGGGTGGGTTCACCTGATGGTTTATCGGCACTGGCAGTGTCATTTGCTTGTTGGAAATTTGGTGCTTGCAGACGCAGACTGCCCAATGAACATTTCTGTCTCTTATTCTTTACTGCTGTTAGGGCGGAAAATGCCTCAAAGAATTCTTTGTACACGCTGACAGTTCGCACTGAAAATAATCAAACAAAATCAGTATCATCTAAACGACAATACTGATTTTACATAAGGTATAATGATAATCAGTTTCCTGCCAGATTGGATGCTGGATCTGAGGCAGATCCAGCACTGAATCTGAACCAGAACCAGCATTCATATCTTCCATATGAACGTACCCTTAAGGTATGTCCACATGGTGTATAGTTTGGAGTACTGTCTGCTCTGTTATATGCTGGGGGTTTTAGACGTACACGCTGGTCAGTCCACACTTCTAAAATGCTGTGGGGCCAGCCCCATTCACCTTCATTTTCCCCGGCGCATAAGTGCAGGGAAGACGTGACATGGCTGTACTGTATAAAAACACATCTCACATATACAGTACATACCCTACTCACATGAAACACACAATGCCTGGCACCCTGCCCCCCCTCCTTACCTGTCTCCTGTAAGTCTGGTGCAGTTGGCATTCGGCAAAAGCTTCTCTTTTTCTCTGATGAGGGCTGAGCATAGGGGAAGTGGTTATACAATGAAGGAAAGATACATCCCCAGATACAGAGTGTTGCGGGCTGTGAGCACATTCTGATTGGTGAAGCAGCCCCTGCGGGCTCCTGCTCTACCAATCAGTGCTGCTCTCACTAGGCACTGACACCTGAGGCTGCACCTACTCTGCCCCCCCAAAATGCACATAAATATAGGAGGCAAAGGGGTTCCTTCGCTTGCTCTCCCACTTACCGTTTTCTCATGCTTTTTAATTTGGATTTTTTTTTATTGAATGGCAAAAAAGGGGGGGGGACCATCAAATATTACCCCCAAGTGGTAACATATATTATCAACCCCCCCTGTTTTCTGTGCATCTTCCAGAAAATGGGTCGCAAAGAACCCGAATTTTGGGGGGTTTTTTTGGAGAGCTCCTTGGAGCTTGGTGGGATGGGGGGGTTTCCTGGGGGGGTTTGGGGAAGTTTGGGGCGGGGTTAAAGTTTCCCAGATAAGTGTTCTTTAAGTTTCGCAATTTTGAATAATACACTTTCTTTGTGCTTCAGTACTTTGAGTAGTGATAAGGGCTAACATAGCAAGGGTATAACGATTGCTATGGGGCCCAAAGGAGGAGGGAGCCCATTAAAATAAAAGAACATTGTTTCATTTTGTAGGGAGCAATTAGTAGAGTTTCCTGTTGCTGTTTTAGTTTATTGTCATCAGATGGTGGGACCCCACAATTTTTTACTAGGGGCCCCAAATTTTATTTTATGCCCATTTAGTGAGGGGGTTAATGGAGAAGGGCAAAGGGTTTTAAGTGGTGGCCAAAAGTATTGGCACCCGCAATTCTGTCAGATAATACCCATTTTTTCCTGAAAATGTTGCAATCACAAATGCTTGGTTTAATAATTATTTTTTTGGGCTTGAAATAAAAAACACAAAACAGAAAGCCAAAAATCAAATCATTGATCATTTTTCCCCCAAAACTTCAAAAATGTCCGGACAAAAGTATTGGAAAACCCTCAGCCTAATATTTGGGGTACAAAACCTTTAAAAAATAACTGCAAACAACCGTTCCGGTAACCAAATGGTTTCTTACAATCCTGCTGGAATTTAGACCATTTTCTTTGCAAACTGCTCCAGGTCCCAATTTAAAGGGCGCCTTCTCCAAACTGCCATTTTGAAAACCCCCGGGTGCTTATGGGATTCAGGTTGGACTCATTGCTGTATTTACAATCTCCATCTTTTCTCAAACCATTTTTAGTGTTTTTTTGAAGTGTGTTTTGGGCCCTTGTCTTCTGAAGCCCCATGACCCTCTGAGGGAGACCCAGCTTTCTCACACTGGGCCCTACATTAGCTGCAAAATGTATTGGTAGTCTTTTAAAATTCAAATGCCTGACAGGGAACATCCGTGCCGGGGGACAAAAACCCCCAAAAAATCAGGGGCTCCCCAATTTTTTTGACTGTAGGGGCCCGGGGTTTTTTTTCTTTGAATGCCTCTTTTTTTTTTTTCCCGTAAACTCTTTGTTGATGCCCCTTTTTCCCAAAAAACTCTTACTTTTTTTTTCCTCGACCAGAGAACATTCTTCCAAAGCGTTTTTGGCTTTCTCAGGTAAGTTTGGGGAAAAAAAAAGCCTTGCTTTTTTATGTTCGGGGGAAGAAGTGGGGTCTTCCTGGGGATCCCCAACCAACAGCCCTTTTTTTTCAGGGCGCCCACGATATACGGTTACACTGTTTTACCCCCGGATCAGGCAGCTTAACTGTTTGGATGTTTGCAGGGTTTTTAACCACCATCCCAAATTTGGGTTTAAACTCTCGCAATTTTTCTTTTGCCACATCAGGGAGGTTACCACAGGGCCATGGGCTTTACATCTAGGGGGGGTAGCCACGTGCCATGGTTTACTTAGGAGGTTAGCCCCCAGTCCATGGGGAGTTTGCCACAGTGCCAGGGGGTTTATTCTAGGGGGGTTTAAACCCCAGTCCAAGGGCTTTACACCCTTGATGACACTGACACGGAGACACAGAACATTAGGTCTTTTGGGATGGGCTTTTAGTTAATTGCTAGGCTTTCACAATTTTGGGTTTTCCCAATCCTCAGGGATTCTTTGGGCTTCCCTTTTTTTCTCCATGCTCAAATGGTAACACAAAAGGCACAGGGCAGAGGTGGAGTCAACTTTAAACCTATCAACGGCGCAATGGGGTTTGTTTTTTGCCCAAAACCTGTTAGGTGCACTAAGTTACGGTGCTGTTAATTACACAAATTAAGAAGCATCACATGATTTTTCAAACAATGCCAACACTTTTGTCCACCCTTTGTGCCACACTTTTGTTTGGTGTGGCATTATATCCAATTTGGCTTTTATGACAAAACTTTTTGTGGTTTTCCATTTAAGACAATTAAATAAAAATAATACCCAAAAAAAATTTGTTATTGCAATAATTTTCAGGGAAAAAACGGGATTTCTGACAAAATTGCAGGGGGGCTGTCCGGCGTTTTGGCGAGCGGCTCCCGCGGCCGTCCCCCCCCGCTTACGGGGGCCGACGCGGGTGCCCGGGCGCCCGAGCCCTTTTCCTTCTGCCTTGGGCCGGAAACCCCCCACTCACCAGTCCTCGTCCCCGTTCCGCCGACGCCGCCGCGCCCGTATCGTGCTTAAGGCGCGCGTGCGCGGCGGTTGGATTTTTAAAGGGCCCCGCGACGTTAATTGGTTATTGACGGCCCTGCCTAAAAGATTACACCCCCCCTTGCCCTTTCTTGGTGTGCACTACAAGTTGGAGTGTTAGAATCCTGTTATTACCCGTGTACCAGTCCGTTCCCCTAGTTTCCCTGACCTTTCTGTTTGCCGCCTGCCCTGACCGTCTGCTGTCTCTGACCCCGAACCTCTCCCCCTGCCCAACCTTCGCTGTCCCCCGACTCGTCGGATTAGTCTTTTAACCCCCGCGTACCCGGGGCCCCCATCGCAAGCAATCCCGTCAGGGGTGTGCCTTTGGTAGCCCACCCGAGCAAGTCCCCCCGCTTTGCGGCGGGCTCTGGTGAAAACCGGGGGCTACTTAGACTCCGCTCCCTGGCATGGCTTAACTATCATCGCTTGCGGTGGTCCAGCGAATCCACCCCTGCATTACAGGTGCCAATACTTTTGGCCACCACTGTAGTTTGCTCTCTCAGGGCCCTAAGGAAGGGTTTTCAGTTGATTTTTCAGACCGTTTTCATATTTAAAAACAATTAGAAAATTGACTATCAACCATCCCCACAGAGTTTACTAGAAAATCCACCCATTAGTCTACACTGCACAGTTTTTCTACTGGGCGGATTTTCACACCGCTGGCGTTCTGAAAAACTCGGAACATGCACAATTTTCCACCCGGTTTTCTGTGTGTTATTACATGGTTAAGGGGGACGGCCAAATCCGCGACCAGCGGAAAGAACCGTCCCCCAAAACCATTCCAAAGACGATAAAATACAGTCCGGCTTCTTGAGCAGAGTCCCACTAGCATTTTACAACTGCCATGTGGCCGTACCCTAAAGGGCTCAGAGGGCTGAAGGAGATAAAAGTGCTATAAACCAGTAATATTTTATCACAGATTTTGTATTGGGACCCAGGAGCTCCCCATGACACAGCTGAGATCTTCTAATAATGCCAGTGACTTAAAGATGAGTGAATAGGGTAAACATGTATGGCTCACCCATTCACAATATAATTGTATCGTGTGTCCTAGGGATTTCAAACATGCAGGGAATGCCGGCGGCCAGGGGCGTCGCTAAGGCTGTTTTATTCGGGGCTCGGGCCCCGAATAAAAAAACCCTGTGCCCCGATCTCCCGGGCTCCAGGCCGCTGCCGTGGGCCTGGAGCACCGATGGCCCTTCAGCTGCATGTGCGTCCGCTGGACGCACATGCAGCTGTGGGCTTTGCGGAGCAGGGGAGCGAGCGCTCCCGGGCCCCGCAGACAGTGTCGGACCCGCAGGTCCGACACTGCGGGGCCGCCGGGTCCTCAAAAGCACTGAGGACCCGCCGCCCCGTGCCCCTCAGCCGGCAGCGTCGCGATGATGTGATGTCATCGCGACGCTGCCTCTCCTCGGGCGCACAGCGCGTATAGGCCGTGCGCCCGAGGAGCTGCCTGAGGAGCGCGGGCTGAAGAGGACAGAGCGCGCTCGCCGGGGGAGTTAAGGTGAGTATTAATGTTGTTATTTTTAAATCGTTTACCTGCCTCAGTGCCCCTATAATGCCTGCCTGTGGCCCTATAATGCCTGCCTGTGGCCCCCATATCACTGCCTGTGGCCCCCTACCCCTGTCTGTGGCCCCCATATCCCTGCCTGTGGGCCCCATATACCTGCCTGAGCCCCTAAAATGGCTGCCTATGCCCCTATAAAGCCTGCCTGTGGCCCCCATATACTGGCCGAGGCCCCCATATCCCTGGGCTGTGCCCCCATAATGCCTGCCTATGGCCCCCATATCCCTGCCTGTGGCCCCTATAATGCCTGCCTGTGGCCCCTATAATGCCTGCCTGTGGCCCCCATACGCCTGCCTGTGGCTCCCATATGCCTGCCTGTGGCCCCCATATACTGCCGTGGGCCCCCATATACTGCCTCAGTGCCCCCATATACTGCCCCAGTGCCCCTATATACCTTCTTGTGGCCCCCATATACTGCCCAGTTTCCCCTATATACCTACTTGTGGGCCCTATATACTGCCTCAGTGCCCCCATATACTGCCTGTGGCCCCATATACTGCCTCAGTGCCCCCATATACTGCCTTTGGCCCCCATATACCTGCCTGTGGCCCCTATAAACTGCCTCAGTGCCCCTATATACCTGCCTGTGCCCCCTATAATACTGCCTGTGCCACCTATAAACTGCCTGTGGCCCCATATACCTGCCTGTGGCCCATATACTGCTTCAGTGCCCCTATATACCTAACTGAGGGGACTGCTATACCTATAATTAAGGAGTTGCTGGAAATGTGAGGATTCTAAGATATTGTGTCCAAATCCTCAGGGGAAAGTATTTTGGGGGGAGGCAATCAGCATGAAGGTGTGAACCGGATGAGAAGAAAAGGGAAAATGAACGACGCTGATCAGAAAAGACGTCTCCGGTGAGTTACTAAATGTAACTGCAGTGTTAATCATTAATGTCTGCAGAGCCTACATACAACTAGTAACTCCCACTATCTGGTCACTGTGTGGCGTGGTATATGCTTAGAGCCTGTGTACAGCTGATGGTCACTGTGGGGGTTGCGTTCAGTTCAGGGTCTGGCAGGATTATTTGGGGCCTTAAGTGTAATAGTTTGGGTCTTGGTTTTGTAGGAGGGTTTTAGTAACAATCACTTTTCTTTGGGAGATTTGCTCCATGTGTAGGTGGATTTTTTTGGTGACTGTTTAGGGGTATTATCATATGAAAGGGGAGAAGTTCTGAAAAAAGTAAATTGTCATTGGTGATTTTTTAAATGTCAGTGACTGCTGAGGAGATGGACGGATCTGTGTGGGATGTGCAGAAAAATTAGTGACAGGAACACAAGGTTTTTCTGTAAAAAACAAACCGCAGTTCACAATGAGGCGTGAAAAATGTCGTGTGAACCCAGCCCTACCCAGAAAAACACAAAGGGCCCGGGCCCCGGATGTTTTAGGACCCTAGCAACGCCCCTGCCGGCGGCTAACAGTTAATACAAGCAAAGTTTTAATCTAGAGAATTCCAGTTCCAGCATGTCTATATAATCCAGAGAATTCCAGTTCCAGCATGTCTATATAATCCAAAGAATTCCAGTTCCAACGTGTATATATAACCCAAATAATTCCAGTTCCAGCATGTATATTGTGACAACTCACATACCTTCGGCCTCCATCTTGGCCCAGCCCGGGGGTCATTCAGCTCTGGGATCGCCGTCTTTTGTAGGCGGAATGGCACACAGACACTGGGTTCCAGTTTAACACTGGCCTCAGCCAGTTTTATTGAGGCACATGCAAACAAACAACACAAATAAAAAAAAACTCAGGCCGTCTGGCCACTGACTAACCACGTTAATCCCTCTCTATCCGTGGCCTGGACCTAGCGTCCAGTACCACCAACGCATACACTTGCCAGTATCCACTGGTTCCGGCTTCTCCTAAGCCTCTGGGGGGCCAGAGCCTCTGTCTCCAGCTCCTTTGCTGCTCCACACTCTCTTAGCAGACCACGCCCCCCTGTACACCTGAAGGACCCGGCTTTTTATAGGACTCCCGAGCCCTATCCAAAGCCTGGCCTGGAACATGGGGAGTAGACACCCACCCAACGCATTGCCTACTCCCAATAAGAGCCAACCCAGGAACGGCTGAAAAGCCAAACTATTCCTATACAGCTGCCAACCACTTAGAGTGGCTGACAATACATACAGCTGGCTCTTATCCCACCGAGGCCAGGTATCCTTGGTGGCATGTTGTATATACCACTCTGGTATATCTCCACCTAGTGGCAGCAACAGGCAACTACATGTAGCCAGTCTGCCACAATATATAACTCAAATAATTCCAGTTCCGGCATGTATATATAACCCAAATAATTCCAGTCCCAGCATGTATATATAACCCAGAGAATTCCAGTTCCAGCATATATATATATATTATCCAGAGAACTCCAGTTCCAACAGGAAATAAAAATGCAAACGGTGTCACAGTTACGCCTTTCAAACCAAAAGTGGTTCTTGTTCACAGCCTTCATCAAGAACCGGCTTTTGGTTTGAAACAGGAAAGCGTGACATCTCCATTTGTATCTCCAGTTTTAATATGGATTAATAAAGGCTACATTTTATATATACATGCTGGAAGTCTCTGGATTAAAAATTTGATTTAGAGATGAGGTAGGAGAGACCCAAGAGAGCACTGTATGTTATAATTATCTCTATAAAGGTTTGAAGGGCAGCACAGAATCTGTTGGAAAGTATTCCTATATATGATGATGTTGCTGGTTCCCTGAAGAGCACAGGGTTAATCCCAGGCAGGGGGAGCTCGACAAATCTCAAATGAAATTCACTGTCAATAAGCTTCTTTGTGTCTTGCATCTGACAGTGACTTGTGTGTCTCCTCATTCCCAGGATTATGGGGTGGGCTGAACTGCGCAGAGCATACGTTAACTACTTCAAATCTGGGACTGAAGCACTTGGCATCTCTCTACTGCTCCAAGATGGTGACTCAAGCGATGCACGTCTGGACCTCATCTTAACACTGCAGTGACAGGGTACAGGCTGAGAGCTATCACAGTGCTCAGTGCAGGACCCGGCGGACACAGTGGAGCTTATTTACGAAGACTGCCGCAAAAAAAAGGAAAAAAGTTGAGTCGCTGCCAATGGCAACACAGCGATTCTCTCACCTGAAAATGAGCGGTGGAACCTGATTGGATGCTCTGCACAACGCCTCCACTTATTCCTGAAACATGAAGATTTCAGCCTGCGCTCCCCCTCCAGTCACAGACTTGCCTCTTAAATATCAACCTCTGGATAAAATGATTTGGAACAAACTAATTAGTATCTTCTATGATTTTGCCTCTTTAGTCATCTGTGAAGAGAATTTAACTGTAAAATAATTTCGGCAGCTAATTTAGCATTTTATTTGTTTACCATGTTCAGTATATCTGTTTGCTGTGTATGAATGGTGATATTCTAGATTACATCCAAAGGATGAAAACCCACCATGACCTAATACTTCTCATTGCTGAGTGTTTGTTAGGCTCTGTCTACACAGCAATGTTAAAATGCCGTCCAAAACCGACAGCATTTTAACATCGCCGGACAATGGTTTTTGGCGCAGGCTTGCGCTTAAAATCGCGGTCCGTTTTCGGATTGCTGTCGGGTTCCCAAACATTGTATGGGAACCCAATGACAATCTGGTGGAAGATCTGACAGGTTTGAAATTCTGAAAAAATATGGCAAATTTCAAAACTGAAACATAAATCACTGCAGTTGTCAAAGATAAACCATCAATCTGGCTCCTCAAAATTCACAAAACCACTGCAACAATACAAGGGCCTTCAAAGGTCATAAACTCATATATTAAAACATAACTTTTAGGGCCACATGTATGAAAACTGTCTAGGTCTAAAATTCACTTTTTTGCCCATAGCAACCAATCAGAGCACATAGTAACCAATCAGAGTGCCCCTTTCATTGTTCCACAGCACTTTATGAAATGAAAGGAGAGCTCTGATTGGTTACTACAGTATGGGCAACAAAGTGAGTGTTAGACCTAGACAGTTTTCATACATGTGGCCCTTAATGATAATCAAAATAAATTAGCAAAATTCACACCTCATGAAATATAGGGATAATAAGGAGGACTCGCCATTCGACGTCAGATCCCATATCACAAAGCGAAGTAGTCCCCCACTGTAGGGTATCCGTCTTGAAATGTAAGTAGAGTCCACCAATACACAGTGGTCTTCTCAGAAGGAATGGTATCCATCAATACACAGTGGTCTTCTCAGAAGGAATGGTATCCATCAACACACAGTGGTCTTCTCAGAAGGAATGGTATCCACCAATACACAGTGGTCTTCTCAGAAGGAATGGTATCCACCAATACACAGTGGTCTTCTCAGAAGGAATGGTATCCATCAATACACAGTGGTTTTCTCAGAAGGAATGGTATCCACCAATACACAGTGGTCTTCTCAGAAGGAATGGTATCCACCAATGCACAGTGGTTTTCTCAGAAGGAATGGTATCCACCAATGCACAGTGGTTTTCTCAGAAGGAATGGTATCCACCAATACACAGTGGTCTTCTCAGAAGGAATGGTATCCACCAATACACAGTGGTCTTCTCAGAAGGAATGGTATCCACCAATACAACTTATGGCTATTAAAGTTCTAAGGATGAAGTAATCCACCTCTCAGGCCAGAATTATCTCCAAAAATAGCACCTATAGGTTTCAACACCAACCGGAAAAAATCTGTGCTGTGTTAGACTATAGAACGGATTTTTTTTTGCTGTCTATGGGGCATAGGTTACATTTAGATTTTTGGTGGATTTTAAATACTGAATCCACCAAAACTCCTACCAATAAACTGTGCTGTGTAGACATAGCCTTATAGTTGTATCCAGTGTATTCAATCCTCTGCAAACTGAGCAGCCTGGTCTCTGGACTGCTACATTTAGGGGGTCATGTATGAAGCCTGCCTAGGTCTAAGACTTTCTCTGTTGCCAATAGAAATCAGAGCTCCCCTTTAAATTTTCAGAGCACTATAGGAAATGAAAAGGGAGCTCTGATTGGTTGCCACAGGGCAATTAAAAGAGACATAAATGAAAGGATAAGAAGAATAACCACCAAGCAACTCACTCATTGCTGTGTCATCAGAGCTTCCAGAGATGAAGTCAGAGACACAAGCCAGGAAGTCATATATATAAGGGAACTTTAAAAAATTATATAAAAAACAACCACCCAATTAAAAAAAGCCATATTACAGTCGCATATTGCTTGTCGATGTGTGATTACAAAAATTTTCATGTCAGTGATCCTTTAAACTCAATTAGTTACACTAAAAATGTTCCTGGCCTAAGGTCTGTACAGGTTTTTTAGCCACTTGGTTTGTCATATTTTGCGCAGAATATGGCACAGCTTTATAATACATTTGACCCATTTTCTAGCCCCCTTTTCCAATGTGTCAAAATTGATTTCAATTTTATTCCAGCATACCTTGCTTAATACATCCATTGGTTTAGGAAATAAACACAGTCTTCCAAATCCACTTAGTTATGTTTCACCGCGGTACCAATAAATAATCATTGAAGCAGTAATGGCCAATGACATAATGATTTACAGAAAATGGGACATTATTTAGCTAAAATCACAGTAAAAAGCCACGCTTACTGCTATGGATCAATTTCCAGTAGGAGGCAATAAGACCCCCAGGTGCTTAATGGGAGAAGTTGCAAAGGAGCAGAACACTGATGAACAATCACTCGTACACCTACTACACCTGTAGATAAGTAAAAACCAGTTCACACCAGCATGCAGCATGCACCAACATCAAAGGGCCAAATTGCTTCCTGAAAAAAATGTCACGCATTAAGTATTTCTTGATATTTTGGCCAAATGTAAGCTCGCAACCTACGTCAAGGGTCCTCATTTTCTTGCAAATCCCTATGCTAACTTTATTAGCAATTGGATTACATTGTACTCGTTTGACTACGTCGGATTACCGCTGGTTCTATATTTTTAATTAAAAGGTCAGAAAAGGATGTTGTCGGGGAGTGTTTATTTAAAGAAAGTGATTTTTTGTTTCTTTGTGTTTTTTTTTTACCACTTTCTTTTTAACAGTGTTAGTGATGGAGATGTCTGACAGACACCTCTCCATCGCTGGTGCTTGATGTCAGCCAGCAGTGGGTTTTTTTGTCACCCCAAGGCTGACAATAAACCTCTGTCACTATGACCCCAGTACCCAATGCAGCAGGGGTACTGGGAAAAGCTGGGTTACCGTAAGAAATGGACCTTCTAATGTGATGGTCCACTTCTGGGGCATCTGCCAGCTGGTATTTTTAAGGTGGGAGGGTCTTTCCTATGGACTTGGACTTTCCTATCCTGATAGTATTTGCCTGCCAATATCATTTTTACCTTGGCTGGTTATGAAAAAAAGAAGGGGACCCCACTTGGTTTCTTTTATTGATTTGTTGATTGAAGTAGAATGTCTATTTTTTAGATTTCTTATAAATAATTAAAACAAAAAATGATATGGTTCCCCCATTTTTTTTATAACCAGTCAAGGTAAAACTAACAACTGTAACCTGATACTTTCAGAATTGGAAGGTCTATGGAAATTGGTCCCTTCCCACTCTAAAAATACCATCCTGAGCTGCCCCAGAAACAGATCATGACATACAGTAAGAAGGACCACTTATGATGGTAACCTGGCTCTTTCCAGTACCCCTGGTGCGCTGGATACTCCAGTAATAGTGAAAGGAGGTTGATATCAGTATTGGGGTGACAACAAACACTTTGGCTAACACCCAGCTCCAGCAATAGTTATTGAGAGGCATATGTCAGACACCTCCATTACTAACAGTGAAATAAAATG
Source organism: Phyllomedusa bahiana (assembly GCA_025379985.1). Taxonomy (NCBI): domain Eukaryota; kingdom Metazoa; phylum Chordata; class Amphibia; order Anura; family Hylidae; genus Phyllomedusa; species Phyllomedusa bahiana. The sequence continues at coordinate 19,131 of JAODAL010052177.1, forward strand.
CCAAAAAACACAAAGAAAAAAAACACGTTATTTAAATAAACACTCATCGATAACATCCCTCATTGACCATTTTATTAAAGAAATGGAACAAACCTTGATCTGACGTAGTCCAACAAAGAAAACTGTAAAAACACAGAAACACTAACCAGCGCTTAGCTGACAGTTATCAAAAGTGTTTGGACAGCTTTATCCTGACTCACCAATAGGGAGCTTAGGCACTAAAGTGCCTAGGGCAGCATGAAATCTAAATACTGCCATGCAGATAGGTAGACCCCATCCAGGTAGATAGACCCCAATTAAAGAGTTGTTTCCATTACATAATATGTTCTATGACCTAGTGAGATGGCCAAACTTAGGCAGCTGTTCCCCACTCATTTCTATGGGAATACTAAATATACCCAAGCATATTTGCAGAATGCACAAAGAGTAAGAAGAACTGCGCAAGAGTTCAATGAGCTCATAGTGAGCTACTAGGTCACCTCTGAATGCATATTATGACAAGGAAACACCATTTAAGCAAGTAGCCCCCAAACCGGCCAGATAGTTGTCAGACCCATGCTATTAGGTAGGAAGGCCCACAGTCATATTCAGGTAGATAGGCCCACCCACTAGATAGGTGATCCCCCATAGGTAGGTAGGGCCATCAATAGGTAAGGCCCTAGATAGGTAAATAGGTGGGCAGGAAAAGTCACAGGTAGGAAAGTAGACAAAGCCCCAGGTGATAAAGCCATTACCCAGGTAGGTAGGCAGACAAAGCCCCAGGTAGGTAGACAAAGCCCCAGGCAGGCACACAGGAAAGTCCTCAGGTAGGTAGGCATGACTTTAGGTAGATAGGTAAATAGGCAGGCAAAACCTCAGGTAAGTATGTAGGCAGGCAGGAAATGCCCCTGATAGGCAAGCAGTCAAGCAAGGCTTCAGGGAGATAACCCCCGTTATGTAGGCAGAAAAGGCCCCAGGTAGGTAGATAGAGAAGGTCTGGGTAGGTAGTGCCCCATTTAGTATGATAAAATTAAAAAAATCTCATCATTCCCCTGTTTCCCTGATGTTTGGCTGGATCATCTTGGGGGGTTCAAGGGCAGGCAACATGATGCAGTGATATTATCACGACGCCTTTGTTGCGACAGCCTCCTCCTCCAATGTTATGTAGGCCTTAAGCCTAATGCAGTCTGCAGCTTACTGAGTGTATTAGCGCGGCAGGGAGCCAAGGCTTCCTGTTATACATTAACATAGAGGTACATTAATATGTATAGAGCACATGAGGGACATGATTAGTTTGCGGGGACACGAATGAGTGAGCGCACTATCAGCCCTTCCTGCATTGTCACATACAGGTCCACTGGGAAACGAGTCCTTTTTCACAGTCCAGTTTACAGGTACTTGATGGTGATTGTGTAAAGCACAGAAGCTGTGCCCATGCAATCATCCACCAGAGGACAGCTGTGATTTACAGCTACCCTCCAGCACTAAGGCCCTAGATCAGAGAAAATTAGATCTTGGCTGTTTAACCCATACAGGTCTGTGATCAATGCTGATCACAGTGAGGGCTCACTTTGTCCAGTCTCTGTCAGCCCCGGCTATGTGATCGCTGTGACTGATTCGGTATTTAAGACAGCCATGAGCTTAAGAAAGGCCCCCAGAGCTGCTCAGTCAGTGTCTGTTAGGCAATGTTCACACAGGTTAAAATGGCGGGCATTTTGGCCTGTATTTCGTGGCGTACTGTGCTCAAATACGAGCGAAATGCGCCCCAGTCATAACGGTAATCCACAATTCTCATAGAGAACTATGGATTACGCCTCCTCTCCCCGGGCGGACAATACGCCACGCGGGGAGATAAGTGACATGTCAATTACTAGCGGCAAATACGCGCCGCTAGTAATGAATGTCTATGGGGCCGGTGGGTTGCCGGCCCCTTGCCCCGCGGGAGCTCCCGAAGTCCCGGCGTAATTGTGGGGCGTATTTACGCCCCGCAATTATGCAGTGTGAACTTAGCCCAGGGTATCTTCACACGTCTTATTTGGGTGCGCATTTCACCGTGTATTGCGCTTAATACACAGCGAGATGTGTGCTGCAATTCGGTAATCCATAGCTCTCATAGAGAACTATGGATTACGCCTCGTCCCCGTGCGTACAATACGATCGTAGTGTACGCGCAGGGAGATAAGTGACATGTCAATTATTCGCGGTGATCACGCACCATGAGTAATGCATGTCAATGGGGCCAGCGCGCTGCCGGCCCCCCCGTGCTTCGGGAGTACGCGCGTATCAGCGCAACTCCCAAAACACCCGACGTATTGCGGCGCGTACTGTACGCGCCGCAATTACGCCATGTGAACATACCCTTAGGCCATGTTCACACAGCTTATTTTGGGACTGATTTGGTCCCGTATTCCGCGCTGTACTGTGCGAAATACAGGACCAAATCCGTCCCAATAATTACGGTAATCCACAGTTCTCATAAAGAACTATGGATTACAGCTCCTCTCCCCGCTCGCCGTATTCCGCGAGCGCGGAGAGAAGTGACATGCACATTATCCCGGCGCAATCCGCGCCGTGGATAATGAATATCTATGTGGGCGGCGAGCTGCCGGCCCCTCCGCCCTTCCCCCACGGCCGAGAACACGCCGTAATTGCGGGCGAAATCTGTCCCGCAATTACGGCGTGAATAAGCCGTGTGAACCCAGCCTTAAGGTGAAGTATACCTTATTTCACGTGCTCCTGCAGTAATGTAAAGTTAGATAGACATGCGACTAGTGGTTTCTAAGGAGACTGAAAAATAATGTTTAAAAATAAATAGTGCAACGCCAAATAAGGGTATGTTCACATGGCATATTGCGGTGCGTATTGCCATTAGAAGTACGCGCCAAAGCATGTGGGGAGGGAGGGCGCCCTGTTCACTTCAATCGGAAGACGGACGTAATTCATAGCTCTATGAGAGCTATGAATTACCATAATTGCAGGGCGCATTTCGGGCGTATTGAAGCAACCCAAGACACTAAACATTATTTAAAATAAATAAATCATTTTTAAAAGTCAAAGTCACAAAAAGATAAAAAATAAGCAGTAAAGGAAGTGGAAGTATAATCTCCAACCACTTCTCATATCTCCTTTCCTTATTCCTGGCTTAGAGAGGGAGCATCAACAACATCTTTTGACAATATATTAAACGCACCCACGCAAAACCTTACAACATGTAATTTATGAAGGATTATATAAAATATCACTTCAAAGCCTTGTATAAATAAATTATTCTCTAGACGGAAAAACACTCTTTCACATAAAGAAATTTCACTTAAAATCCTAAGGGCAACCATACATAGTGCCACACTTCACGCCGCGGTCCCCGGTCCAGACCGTGGACACATCCGTGTCCCTGCTGTGGCGGGTGTCCCCTCTGCCAGCGTATACTCACTTGTCCTCGCTTCTGCTCCTGTCCTTGCTGCTGCCGGCATCCCACACGCAACGCATCCTCCCTAGGGAGCGCGCCGGCTCGCCGAGATTTAAAGTGACAGAACATTAATTACCTAGCCAATGACCTTTCACCACCTGGGACTTCAGTAGCTTCCTGTCTCTGCTCTGGGTCAGTTCGCTGATGTTTCCACATTGATCCTGCATTTATTCTGTGTTTTTCAACTGCACCAAAAATGTGTGGGACCACCTATATGAAAGCAGACATTATGACAGTTTGCTGCTCTTGAACATTCAGATATGTGTTATCACATTGCCCAGGATGAGGGGCATCAGAAATTATCATAGGGAAGCAATTGTTGCTGCCCATCAATATCCAAACAATTTGATGCCCGTTATTTTACAGGGAGATAGTAAAGTAAAAAGAATCCAGGACAGATGACAATCTTCCTAGGACTGAACATCCCAGCAAATTCACCCCAATATGAGACCGGGTACTGTTCAGTAACATAGCAAAAAAAAAACCTCAAAAGTCACATGGCTTCTTTGAAGCGTTTCTAGAAAAAAGTACATGGCATCGGGACTTAAAGGGGCTGTCCACTGTAAGCTTTTTTCTAATTATATCATAGAAAATCATACAGTTTCTAATATACATGTATTAATAATTCTGCTCTTGTACCTTTTATACCCATGCAATAGGCCCCTACCTAGAAATAAAAAAAAATTATACAGCCCACATTCCATGTTAAAGGGGTTTTATCATTTCGTTAAATGGTCTTCAGAATAGGGGGACAGTGAAAACAAGCAACTTTGCAATTAGATGTCATTAGCAAAGCTGTCTTGTATTCACAGTTTTCCTTATCTTGTGTTTTTGTTTACACTGATATCCAGTCCTGGTCCGGATCCCTCCAGATCCCTCCTCCTTGCATTTCACTAGCTGAGAGCTCATTTACATTCTGTACAGCCCCCGGTCAAATTCACGGAGCTGTGTCTCTCACTCAGAGTAAGGGACCGTCACATTTTCACTTTATTCAGCCAGAAGAAACAGAATTACACTGAAGGGCTTACACAATCAGGAAACAGCACAATTTGTGTCGATCCCTGCCTGACTCAGAGGTAGGGGCTGTAGCATTTTCTCTCTCCACACCCAGCAGAAACAGACTGCAACAGATTCTACAATGAGAAAACATAACAGTTTTGTCCCGGTGCCTAACTCTCCTGCATAGAAGGGAGATCTGTGCTGTTCATAGAGCATCTCCATCTGTGAGAGGAGAAGAGTGCTCAGTCTAGATTGAATGCAGCCTGTGGTATGTATACAGCTCTTACAAAATAAGACTGCAGGGAGAGACACAGTGACATGTAGACTCAAAGAGGGGGGGGGAGTCTCGGGAGCCAGCAGGACCAGTGAAGGGGGGATGATGGCACCCAGCTGGGAGGGGAAGAAACGCCCTTTCATTTCCAGAGTTGAGAAGCTGAGAGCAGTGTGAATCAGCCAAACTAAGGAAGCGATACATCCCCTTTAATGGCTTTCATGGACAAACTGTATGGACCTTCTGGCCTTCAGTTAGCAGCAGGGTACCAAGACATCTATAGATAACTACATAGGAATAATGGTGGAATAATATTTATTAATTTGGTTATTCTAGTCACTTCTTCACTGTGTGCATTTACTTGTATAACAGCTGTCTCTGTATGGGATGTCATGTAAAAAAAGAAAAAAAAAGGTGAGGCAAGAAAAGAATGTGTGAGCAATAAGACGATGCTGTGGGTAGTAATACTGGAGAAGTTATGCTCCTCCATACACTCGTGTTACCTGGATACCAGGGTCACATGACCTGTGTGATGGTCACATGATAAGATGCTGTAGGAGGTAGTAATACTGGAGAAGTTCTGCTCCTCCATACACTACTGTTACCTGGATACCCATGGTCACATGACCTGTGTGGCGGTCACATGTTAAGATGCTGCTGGAGGTAGTAATACTGGAGAAGTTCTGCTCCTACATACACTACTGTTACCTAGATACCAGGGTCACATGACCTGTGTGGTGGTCAAATGATAAGACGCTGCTGTAGGTAGTAATACTGGAGAAGTTCTGCTCCTCTATACACTACTGTTACCTGGATACCAGGGTCACATGACCTGTGTGGTGGTCACATGATAAGACGCTGCTGTAGGTAGTAATACTGGAGAAGTTCTTCTCCTCCATACACTGCTGTTACCGGGATACCAGGGGTCACATGACCTGTGTGGTGGTCACATGATAAGACGCTGCTGTAGGTAGTAATACTGGAGAAGTTCTTCTCCTCCATACACTACTGTTACCTGGATACCAGGGTCACATGACCTGTGTGGTGATCATATGATAAGATGCTGCTGGAGGTAGTAATACTGGAGAAGTTCTGCTCCTCCATACACTACTGTTACCTGGATACCAGGGTAACATGACCTGTGTGATGGTCACATGATAAGATGCTGCTGAAGGTGGAAATACTGGAGAAGTTCTGCTCCTCAATACACTACTGTTACCTGGATATCGGGGTCACATGACCTGTGTGGTGGTCACATGATAAGACACTGCTGGAGGTAGTAATGCTGGAGACGTTCTGCTCCTCCATACACTACTGTTACCTATATACCAGGGTCACATGACCTCTGTGGTGGTCACATGATAAGACGCTGCTGGAAGCAGTAATATGTAGTCATAGGTATTATGGAAAAAAGACGAAAAATTGTTAGAATAAGTGCGGAAAAGCGTTACAGCGATTAAACTTGCCTGTACTAACGAAAATTTGCTAGGTCAGGAAGAGGCTTAAACAGCCCGGTCAAGAGCTGGTTAATGAGAAAGTAGATTCTTTCTGTAACAACAAGTACCTCTCGACTCCATCTGTTAATGAAGAGGGGTAGATTGAAAACTATGAGGCATAAAGAAAAACAAGCTCAAGGGTTTCTTTCTGAAAGTAAAAAAACTTTCATTGGTTCCCACCTGTCCAGGCTGGAAATCTGAGAGCGGTACAGAAGAGAGAAGGTGCAGGATTTGTTGGGCTTACAGGAGTTTTAGGTATCGGAGACGCGGGATGTTGCTTGTCTGGGAAACAGGTATTATTTGGAAAATAATGTGGTTATGTCCCCCATCATCACAAGAAAAATGTACCTAGCAGATCCCTACCAATAGTACCAAAACCTCTTGACCAGCGTATATGAAAGACAATTTAAAGAGGAAAAATCGGTCCTAAAAAATAACTTTTATTAAATATATTAAAATATATATCGTAGTATATCTCAAAAAACTCACAAAAAACTGTGGGAGGCAAACATCAACCACATGGGTGGGACCAGAGTGATATACAAAACCTGGCCCTATAAACCTAGTGTACCCTTACCTGAGAGAGATACAGGATAATCGCCCCGATAAGGCGTTCCTGTCCACAGCCTTGCCCTAATTCAAAAACACCCTGTTCTTCCATGGTCCCGTCCCAACATGTTTCAATCATCCATCCAGACATCATCAGTGGACAGTATGGAAAGATGTAAGTGGACAAAGTGTCTGGGATAGTGACAAAAAAATGGCTGCATAATGCAAGGCACGAGAATTAAAGGTAGATAATACCTGTTGGGAGTTAC
>JAODAL010052178.1:0-26159 GCA_025379985.1 Phyllomedusa bahiana
CCGTACTCCACACTGTGTGATTGTGCCACTCTGTGGCCTAATACTGTCTTGTCCCCTCCAGAATGTCATTGTGCCACTGCCTGACCTCATACTGCTGCGCCGTGACCTCCTCCATGTCATTGTGCCACTCTGTGGCTATCTGTTTTGCCACCTCCAGAATGTCATTGTGCCACTGCCTGACCTCATACTGCTGCTGCTGTGACCTCCACACTGTGTGATTGTGCCACTCTGTGGCCTAATACTGTTTTTCCACCTCCAGAATGTCATTGTGCCACTGCCTGACCTCAATGCTGCGTTGGGCCTCCACACTGTGTGATTGTGCCACTCTGTGGCCTAATACTGTTTTGCCACCTCCAGAATGTCATTGTGCCACTGCCTGAACTCATACTGCTGCCGCCGTGACCTCCACACTGTGTGATTGTGCCACTCTGTGGCCTAATACTGTTTTGCCGCCTCCAGAATGTCATTGTGCCACTGCCTGATCTCATGCTGCTGCTGTCGTGACCTCCACACTGTATCATTGTGCCACTCTGTGGTCTAATACTGTTTTGCCACCTCCAGAATGTCATTGTGCCACTGCCTGACCTCATCCTGCTGCCGCCGACACCTCCACACTGTGTGATTGTGCCACTCTGTGGCCTAATACTGTTTTGCCGCCTCCAGAATGTCATTGTGCCACTGCCTGACCTCATACTGCTGCTGCCGTGACCTCCACACTGTGTGATTGTGCCACTCTGTGGCCTAATACTGTTTTGCCACCTCCAGAATGTCATTGTGCCACTGCCTGACCTCATGTTGCTGCCGCCGTGACCTCCGTTCTCAGTCATTGTGCCACTCTGTGGCTTCCTCCTGTTTTGCCACCTCCAGAATGTCATTGTGCCACTGCCTGACCTCATGCTGCTGCCGCCGTGACCTCCGCTCTCAGTCATTGTGCCACTCTGTGGCTTCCTCCTGTTTTGCCACCTCCAGAATGTCATTGTGCCACTGCCTGACCTCATACTGCTGCTGCGTGACCTCCACACTGTGTGATTGTGCCACTCTGTGGCCTAATACTGTTTTGCCACCTCCAGAATGTCATTGTGCCACTGCCTGACCTCATGCTGCTGTTGTGACCTCCACACTGTGTGATTGTGCCACTCTGTGGCCTAATACTGTTTTGCCACCTCCAGAATGTCATTGTGCCACTGCCTGACCTCATGCTGCTGCCGCCGTGACCTCCGCTCTCAGTCATTGTGCCACTCTGTGGCTTCCTCCTGTTTTGCCACCTACAGAATGTCATTGTGCCACTGCCTGATCTCATACTGCTGCCGCCGTGACCTCCACACTGTGTGATTGTGCCACTCTGTGGCCAAATACTGTTTTGCCGCCTCCAGAATGTCATTGTGCCACTGCCTGAACTCATACTGCTGCCGTGACCTCCACACTGTGTGATTGTGCCACTCTGTGGCCTAATACTGTTTTTCCGCCTCCATGAATTGTCATTGTGCCACTGCCTGATCTCATGCTGCTGCTGTCGTGACCTCCACACTGTATCATTGTGCCACTCTGTGGTCTAATACTGTTTTGCCGCCTCCAGAATGTCATTGTGCCACTGCCTGACCTCATACTGCTGCTGCCGACACCTCCACACTGTGTAATTGTGCCACTCTGTGGCCCAATACTGTTTTGCCACCTCCAGAATGTCATTGTGCCACTGCCTGACCTCATGATGCTGCCGCCGTGACATCCGTTCTCAGTCATTGTGCCACTCTGTGGCTTCCTCCTGTTTTGCCACCTGCAGTATGTCATTGTGCCACTGCCTGACCTCATGCTGCTGCCGCCGTGACCTCTGCTCTCAGTCATTGGGCCACTCTGTGGCTTCCTCCTGTTTTGCCTCCTCCAGAATGTCATTGTGCCACTGCATGAGCTCATGCTGCTGCAGACGAGACCTCCACACTGTGTGATTGTGCCACTCTCTGGCCTAATACTGTTTTGCCACCTCCAGAATGTCATTGTGCCACTGCCTGACCTCATGCTGCTGCTGTTGTGACCTCCACACTGTGTGATTGTGCCACTCTGTGGCCTAATACTGTTTTGCCACCTCCAGAATGTCATTGTGCCACTGCCTGACCTCATGCTGCTGCCGCCGTGACCTCCGCTCTCAGTCATTGTGCCACTCTGTGGCTTCCTCCTGTTTTGCCACCTACAGAATGTCATTGTGCCACTGCCTGACCTCATGCTGCTGTGGCTTCCGCCGTCACCTCCACACTCTGTCACTAATGTTGCCACCTGAGCTCTCAGCTTGTTTTTTTCCAGCTTTTGCTGGCATGACTTTATCAGGCTACATTCCCGCTTCAGTTTTTTGGTCAGTTTTGCCCTCTTAAGTGCCCAGGGAATTTTATAGTGAAGCGATTCTAAAAGCGGCGGCAGTCATCTGCGTGTCATACTAAAACACAACATTATATGAAGACCAAACCAAGCTCCCTTTGCATATTTAAGCATGGCACCACGTTCTACAGCACCCTGCAGGCTCTGTGCAGCCTGGGAAATAGCTGCTTTTTAACGCGATTCGTGCCGAAGTAATTCGGAACGAAACAAATTTTGTCGGAAAATTCGGCGAAGTCACCGAATCGAATTTTTGAGAAATCTCTAGTTAGAATCCTAAAACCACAGAAAATTCGATCGTTTTTGTATGCCGTGTAGACTTAGTGAGGTTACCCTGACAAATTCCTCTGGCAGAGAGTTCCACAGTCTCACTGCTCTAACAATAAAGAATCTCTTTCTATGTTTGTGTAGAAACATTCATTCCTCAAGACGTAGAGGATTCCCCCTTGTTCTGGATATAGTCATGGGTATAAATAGATCTTGAGAGAAATCTCTATATAAACCTTTAATATATTTAAACATATTTATTATATCACCCTGAAGTCGCCTTTTTTTCTAAACTAAATAACCCTAGTTTTATTAATCCTTTTGGGTATTGTAGTCCACACATTCCTCTAATAATTGTTGCTGTCTACCTGTAAGCACAGTCAAGCTCTGTTTTTTTTAGTTGTTAACTGGTGTTCAAAACTCACTATTTTAACAGCAGCTGGAACAGAATTACTGGAAAGAGGGGAAGGAAGAAGAAAAAACCTGGGAAGTGTGGAACAAGAAGTCAGTCAGGAAAGAGTGTAACGGAGGAGACGAGAGGTAACGAGTGAAGTGGGTGTTGTATATAGCAAGAAACATCAGGAAAACAGTTTAGAGAATTGATCAAATAGGGAAACCAGCTCTGTGGAAGAGCTGAAACGTAGCTGTATGTATTGGCTTCAATAATTTAAATTACTATTTTTGATATTTGCTGCTTCTTTTTCTATTTTTGGAAGATTTTTGGAGGATTTGGGTTCTTACTCCGGAAGTCTTCACATGGTTATATTATTTTGTTATGCATACAGTGCTGTTCCTCTGCAAGATATTTTGAGGATTACAAGATGTTGTCGATGGAGATAAGTGATGCTGTACCGCAAAAAGCTTTTATTTGGCTTCCAAGGTCAATCATTTTATTTTTCCATCTACATGGCTGTTTGAAGGCTTGCTTTTTTGTCGGACAAGTCATTTTAAAGGAGTTGTCCAGTTCCTTCTTTTAAAATAAATTATTCCTGCAGTGACCAAATAAAAAAAAACTCTACTCACATTTATCCTCAACTCCATTCCAGTGATGTCATCCTCTCACTGGGTCTTCCCTTTACTTCCACTGGCAGCAGTAAAGCACCACTGCCTAGCATCACTGCTTGGAGCCCTTCATTGTTCAGAGTGGTAATGTGTGTCAGCGGCTGCAATAGTGATGAGTTGACTGCTTTTTTTTTATAACTGTTTTTTATTAAAGATTTTCACAATTATTTTCACTAAAGAAAGCAAGGAAAAACTAGACATACAATGCAAAAGTCATAATGATAATTATCAAGGCAAGGCACTGTATAGCATTCAAATCGACAACTCTAGCAGCTGTCCGAGAGCATGAAACAGTACCCTAGGAAGGGTTTGCACCTAAGTATACTCGACAGTGCAGTTAATGATATCACAAGTATACCACATATGCTTGTTAAGAAAACATTATTGGGAAAAATGTAGAAAAACAGAAGCAGCCAGCTGTATATGGGAGGGAGATCAAACAAAAAGACAAATTGACAGACAACAAGACTAGACTTAGGGGATAAGACAAGGAGGAAAAGGGGAGACCGTTTAATGGCGGATGTGTAAGAGGTATGGCTATGATTTTGCACAGGGCACTCAGATCCATACAAAGTCACGTGCGGTGATGGAGTGAGAGCAAGTCACAAGGATCATAAAGTCAAGGCTCAGGGCAAGCACCAAGGGAGGGGAGAGGGGGGGTTAAGGAAGGGGACACCAGGAAGATCATGTCGACCTAAGGCTGTAACTGGGTCCAGTAAGAGACCCATGGCTTCCAGACCGCATCATGGAGATCCAGTTTGTTGTGTAGGCAAGAGGTGAGCTTGTCTTTGCGCTGAACTTTACAAATCCTTGTATGTAGGTCATGCATGGAGGGGGGGAGAGTCTGCTTCCAGAAGGCAGAAATCAAGCACTTGGCAGCCGTAAGAATGTGTAGGAGCAGCTTGGCTTCTAATTTTGAGAAACCTCCTGGCGGGAGATTCAGAAGAAATGTAGATGGATCATTCGGGACTCTGCGGCCAAATATCGTTAACCTGCAACCAAAACTGTTGTATATTGGGGCAGTCCCAGAATATGTGAGTCAGCGATCCCGGGGTGGCACCACATCTCCAGCAAGCTCCTGAAATCATAGGATTAAATCTTTGGAGTAACTCCGGGGTGGGGTATCAATGCACTAGGAGCTTATATTGATTTTCTTTATAGGTTATATAAGTGGAGGAGGCAGCGACCCTATGCCAGATAACCTGCCAGACTTGATAGGGAAGTTTAAGTCCCAGAAAAGCTTCCCATTTGTGCATGTAGGGAAAATAAGACTCGGCATCTGGGGCGAAGTCATTCAAAATAGCATATATCTGCGAGGTCAGGCCTTTGGACATGTGCCCCCACTTGCACAACCTTTCGAAGGGGGTGGGGATCGAGAGCGGGGATCCGCCATTGAGAACCTGCATTAAGTGTTTAATTTGGAGGTATGAGAACTGAGCCCTCGAAGGGAGACTGAATTTATCGGATAGATCCGCGAATGGGATGAGTTCCCTAGTGCGGAAGTGTGCGATGTCTGCAAACCGGAACAGGTTATGCTGTTGCCAAGGAGCTACAAAAGCGCCAGATGCGCTAGCGGGCAGGAGGGGGGTGTAAAGAAAGGAGGACATCAGAGATGCCTTAGAGGCCAAGGGGAATCTAGCCTGACAGCACTTCCAGATGGATCTGGTAAACTCTATTGGCCCTGGCAAGGGCCCTGTTCTTGGGATTTCCTTGGTATGCCAAAGAAACATGTTAGGGTGGAACGGAGCCAGCCATAATTTTTCAATTTCCATCAATTTAGAAAATGCTGACAAGGTAGACCACGCCATGCTGATATGCAAGTGTGTTGCCCAGTAATACTTCAGAACATTAGGGGCTGCCAGACCACCCCTGCTCCTGCTCGCCGTCAGCACATCTTTGGCAATCCTGTGCCGACCATGGGCCCATACAAATTTAAATATTGCCGATTGTAGAGATTTTAGGGCACTAAGGGGGATCGGAACGGGGAGGGTCTCAAAAAGATATAGTAGCTTGGGTAGGATTGACATTTTGCAAACTGGAAGCGAAGGTAATCCAGCACTCAAGGACGTAGGATTAAATTTGTAGAAAACGTGGTTCACTCTTTATTGAAGAATTCTTAAAAGCATGATTAAAAACATCCAAACATGCAAGTACACGTTTACGCGTTTCTGGCTAGATCTTCAGCCCTTAATCGTAACATCTTATGTATTTATACTGAAGGGTTTTGTTTGGTGTTTTTTTTTTTTTTCTTACATTCCCATAACAAAGTTCCTCTTTCTGACAATATATAATGTTTAGATATTATATCTGCATGTTTTTCAATTGTTCTGTATGTACTTCTTAGGTTTTATATGTGGTTAAAATTATTCATGCATCCTCAGTTCTAGATATCTTGAATACGTCTAATGTTATGGGTGTAGATAGGGTGTTCATCATTTTTGTACCCAAAGAGTTAAACATCAGGTGAAAAAGTTTGATTAGTTCCGGGGTGGGTTTTTATAAAGGTTCGTACAATGTTCATAGTATGTTACGATTAAGGGCTGAAGATCTAGCCTGAAACGCGTAAACATGTACTTGCATGTTTGGATGTTTTTAATCATGATTTTAAGAATTCTTCAATAAAGAGTGAACCACGTTTTCTACAAATTTAATCCTACGTCCTTGAGTGCTGGATTACCTTCGCTTCCAGTTTGCAGAGTGTTCTCATCTCCAGCCAGGATGATCGTCCGTGCACCGGACTTGGATTAAGGACAGCTGTATAACCCCGTGATACCCGAGGAGCTGTACTCGTTACCATTCTTTTCTATATATGCAGGATTGACATTTTGACCGTGTTAATGCGCCCAATCAAGGATAGTGTCATGGTGTGCCATTTAGTCAACAGGATGCGTATATCTTGGAAAAGGGGGGAGGGTGGGTTTGCCCGGTATAGGGACTTATAGTCCTGTGTTAAATTGACTCCCAAATATTTAAGCGAGGAGGTTTGCCACTTATATCGGTATTGGGTCTGCAGTCCTACCAGGGTTTTGTGTGGGATGTTTAGGGGGAGGGCCTCTGTCTTGGTGGCATTAACGTTAAAACCCGATACCCTACCAAATTCTACTACCAGCAGAGTGTGCAAGCTAGAGAGCGAGGTCGGTGAGGTCGATGAGCGTCAATAGGACATCATCCGCAAAAATGGATACTTTAAATTCTCTGTCCCTGACATGAATGCCTGAAATGGAGGCGTGAGAACGGATTCGGGACGCGAGGGGTTCCATACAGAGTATAAAGAGGAGGGGGGAAAGAGGGCAGCCCTGGCGAGTTCCATTATATATTTTAAAGGGATGGGTGGTCACATGCGGCAATTTTATAGAAGCCGATGGGGCGGAATAAAGGCTCGCAACGGCTCTCAAAAAATTCCCGGAGATACCAAAGGACCTAAGGGTGTTTAGTAGAAAAGGCCAACGAAGGTGATCAAAGGCCTTTTCCGCGTCTAGGCTAAGCAACAGAGCCTCGCATTTCTGGAGATGCGCAATATCAATCAAATCTGTCGCTCGGCGCGTGTTATCTCCACCATGATGGCAAGGGACAAAACCCACTTGGTCTTTGTGGACCAGTTGGGGTAGCCAGGTATTCAGTCTATTGGCCGGAGCTTTGAAAAGATCTTAATGTCCGAATTTAAGAGGGCTATAGGTCTATAGCTTGCACACTCCGACGGGTCCTTACCAGGTTTAGGGATAAGGGTGAGATAAGAGTGGGACATTTCGCTCGGTATTGGGGCACCTTCCAGAAAGGCATTGAACAACATGAGCATACGAGGGGCCAGGTCCTGTGCGAATGTTTTGTAATACAGATAAGAGAACCCATCAGGTCTGGGAGCTTTTCCCGTCGGGAGTTCCTTAATTACTTCAGTGAGCTCATCCAAGCTAATTTGGGAGCTAAGCTTGTCAGCCGCGTCTGTTGTCAACTTCGGGAGGGAGCAGGAGTCTAGGAAAGTATCTATTTTAGCTTTTAGCTCCGAGTCAGAGGTCAGGGGGTCTTTAGGGAGGGAGTAAAGCTCGGAGAAAAAACAACTAAATATGTCCCCTATAGCCGTCGAGTTGTAATGCAGAGTGCCGTCTGAGCCTTTCAGGGCCTGCGGGCGGAATTAACTTTCCTCTCCTTGAGTTGCCTAGCTAGGAGAGTGTGCACTTTGTTGCCAAATTCGTAAAATTTCTGTTTGGAATAAAGCAACATTCGCTCAACTTTCAGTAGTGCTAAAACTTTTAAACGGGACCTAGTTTCTACAATAGAACGCAGGTTACCGATGTTAGGTCTAGAAAGCATCGCAGTCAGTAAGGACTGCAGACGACGTTGCAGGGTCTGAGTTTGTGCATGAGCGTCCCTTTTCAGTCTAGCCCCCAGGGAGATACACTTCCCTCTAAAAACAGCCTTATGAGCCTGCCAGAGAGTCGAGATCGACGAAACCCAACCTTCATTAAGATCAAAGAAGGTAGTGAGGGCACTTTGAATTTCGTCCCGGAGGTCCGGTCTACGCAGCATGTAGTCCTTCAGGCAAAAATGGCAGGAGCGCATGCAAGGGGTCCCGGTTTTTAGCTAGAGAGACCAGGAGATGGGACCAATCTGGGCATCAGAGATCATCCGCAGGAGCGGAGTGTTCCCAAAAAAGAAATCAATTCGGGAATTAGTCTGATGCGGAGGGGACTAGAAGGTAAAGGACAGGTCCATAGGGTGATTTATCCTCCAAAGATCAAATAGGCCATGCTTCCTGACCAGTTTACGCAACGCTGTGGCGGTCTGAACTAGGGCTCTCGCCGGTGGTTTCCCTTGGAGGGAGTGCTTATCCACACTTGGGGAGAACACTAGGTTAAAATCCCCCCTTATCAAAAGTGCCCCAGGGGGAAGCCTGGACAACTTGGCAAAAACTCAAGTTAGAAAATGGACTTGGGAAGAATTAGGAGTATATAGATTGCACAGAGTCAGTGGGGCCCCATTTAAGGTGCCCTGGTGGATTATGTAGCGGCCCAAGGGGTCAATATCTGAGTGAGTGATCTGAAGGGGGCATGTGGCCGAGATAAGAACTGCAACACCCGCTTTTTTCCGGCCACTGGAAGCAGAGTAAGTGACAGGGAATGCGGCCTTGGCAAACTTGAAGGAGCCCTGTGAGTCAAAGTGAGTCTCCTGGACAAATGCTATGTCCGCCTTCAAAACGCGCAATTCGCGTAGAAGAAGACGGCGCTTCACATTGGAGTTTAACCCTTTTGCATTGATGGTTACACATGTGACCATTATCACTGAGTAAGGGAGGGAGACACAATAGGAAAACAGGACAAGACACGAGACAGGGGGACACTAATCTAAAAGTTGAAATGTAGTACAATCGACTAAAACCTGACGTATTTGAACAACCTCGGAAAGCGGTTAAGGTAGGTTATGTAACAACGTTAACCGGGTAATGGGGGGTGAGGGTAGGCGATGAACCCTCAATCCTCAGCACCAGGGAAGGAGATGAGCTGGATCACAGATACAGTGCTCAGCCCCTAAAAAGGAGAACAGTGAGTTTGAGATTTATGGTCTCGCACCGTAAATCTAACCTGAAAGAAAGATAAAGTGAGCAGTTGGTAAGGTACCGACCAAGCCGCCCAAAGTGAAGCGGAATAACCTAAGCTCTAAGGACTCATTTCTAGCAGTAAAAGACCAGTACATGACCTAGATGGGAGGGAAGAGAACATATTAGATAAACCCAGGAGTCCTCTGATCAGAATTAGTGCGGTAGGGTATGCAGGAGTCTGCGACCTGCAGAGGCCTCATTGGTCGGGCGACATTTTTTCCGCGCAGGACGCTGCCATGTCTGCAGGTCGGAGGGGGGGGGGGGGGGCGGTCAGCATGTCTAAGTCCCAATCTGGCAGTTGAGGCACTGGGATCTGTAGGAAGTCACAGAACGGCTGCAGATCGTCCTGTGTTTTCAGCGAGGCAGAGCGACCATCCTTCCTGGCCGTGAGAGCGAATGGGAAACTCCAGCGGTACATAATCTGGTGGTCTCTCAAGATGGACAAGAACGGTTTCAGGAGGCGGCGTTTCTGTAGCGTCACCCACGAGAGGTCCTGGAAGAGTTGAAGTGATGCGCCTTCATATTCCAGCGTGCACATAGCCCGGGCTTTCATCAGGATACGTTCTTTGGTTTACGAAGCAGATAACATCTAGGGGGAGGGGCGAGGACCCTTTCGGGCGGAGTGCTCTGTGGGCTCTGTCCAGCTTAATGGGGTGGGTGGGCTGCTCTCCAAGAACCTTGTTGAAGATGGCATTCAGTGCGGAAGGGATGTTGTCATCAGGAATGGTTTCAGGCAGGCCCCGGACCTGAATGTTGTTCCGGCGCCCCCTGTTGTCGAGATCCTCAACATGCCTTCCCAAATCACGTATTACTGACGCTTGGGCAGCAAGTGGTGGGTGGAGGGCAGATAGATAGCTTTGAGTGGACCCCTGAGCTTGGTCCAGCAAGTCTACTCTGTCAGTAAGATGTATAATGTCCTGTCGCAGTAGGGAGATCTGTTTTTCAGGTGTCTTTGACCTCAGATATTAGGGTTTGAAAGTCCATTTTTGTCGGCAGAAGTTGCAGATGGTGGGTCCACTGTTTAAAATCTGGTGGAAGCGACAGGGCCTGGACCTGAGGGGCTGGATAGGCAGACGGAGTGCCTGGCTGATGATTATGGGGTGGTTGCCCAGGAAGTTTGGGAGATGGATGGGCCCACTGAGTCTCCCTGAGAGGCATCCCGCAGCTGTGGGGGGGAGGGCGATCTCCGTCCATGGGGCATCTCCCTAACTGGGGACCTTCCGGTGGTGCATGATGGCCTAGTTTCAGAGTAGATGAGCTCCGGGCTGGCTGCTGCTAGCTGTCGGGAGGGCTTCAAAAGGTCCGTAGGTGGCAGTTGTTCCAGGGAGGGGGCTCTGAAGTTGGGGGTCACCCCGATGGCCATCGTACCCAATTTGCCAAGGTTGGCACCATCAGTCCTTGGTGAGGGGTGTACGCTAGCCGGGCTTGGTGGAAGAGAGGCCAGCATGGTGGTCGGGGGGTGGACACCGCTTGGTGCCCTCGGGGCAGGGGCAGTGTCCGTGTGACCCTGAGGGGGATGGGTCCGGGGCGGTAATGCAGCCGGGAGGTTATGGTTGAAGCCTCCGTTATGGGAGCGGGTCTCAGGGAGTTCTGTAGGAGGGAGAAGGTGCAGGGATGGGGCCGCCCCAGGACCGGGGGCCAGCAATACAGTCGCCATTGTTGTGTCCCCTTGATTAAAGGCAGACCCCTGTGAAATGGCCGCCGGGTCAGGAAATGTGCCCACCGGCTCTGGCCCCAGTGCAGGAAGTCCCTTGGTGGTGCAGGCCTTACCGCCGCTGCCGCTGTGGCGCCGCGGGGATCCAAGCCGGGCTGCAAGATGGCGGCGGCCGCGTGGTGCAGGGGAGCGCGGGCCAGGGAGTCAGGCAGGCTGCAGACCTTACCCTATCCGTCGGAATCAGCGGGGACCTCGCGCTCTTGGAAGGCAGGCGATAATGAGGTGAGTGTCTCCTCCGGTGTGCGCCGAGACTTCCTCTCTCTCCTGGCTGCGTGCTGGGTGCTGCCGGTGGAAGATGGCGCCGGGTCCTCTGAAGAGCAGCGTCTTCCCGCGCTCCTTGTCACAAAGCGCTCTATGCCTAATCCAGATACCGGAGGCACTGGGGTGGTAGCGGGTATCTTCCTGGGTGTCTGTACACGGCCTCTCCCCATCTAGGGTGCGGATGGAGCTGAGAAACTGCAAAGTTGGGCAGCTTGCTAGCGGAGCTCTTTCAGTTTGCGGCCATTCACTGAGCTCTCCAAGCCACGCCCCCGACTTGACTGCTTTTACCAGAAGTACAGGGGCGACCCACTGAGAAAAAAAATGATGACAAAGGTGAGTAGAGTTTTTTTCATTTGGTCATTGCAGAAGTATTTTATTTTAAAAGATGGACCTAAACAACCCTTTTAATGGCATTCTTTACTTTACCATATAATGTACTTGGAAACCCAAAACATTTTTAGCCCGGAAAAATGGCACCTGACACCATTAATAATAATAAAATAATAATAATAATAATAATAATAATATTAATAATAATCTTTATTTATATAGCACCAACATATTCTACAGCACTTTACAATTTAGAGGGTATATGTACAGACATAACACATTAAAAAACAACTTACAGATGAAACACAAGTAGTGAGGGCCATGCTTGCGAGAGTTTACAATCTATTAGGTTGTATGGGTGAGATAAAGGTTAAGCAGTGCTGTTTACAATGGTCCAGTCAATTGTCATAAATATGGGGTGGTTTACATAAAAATTGGGTGAACCTGCCACCCTGACAGTACATCTGTATACAGATAAGTGCCTGTGAGTGCCCTAGTGTAGGGAGTGACAGATGTGTGTGATAGCAGGTGGGGGTTAGCAATTAGGGATCTAAGGCACTATTAAAACTATGAGGGTTGTGAGTATGCCTGATTGCCCGCGGTAGCATGTTCCAGACAACTGGTGCAGCAAGTTTGAAATATTGGAGACATTCATGGGAGGTTCGAATGATTGAGGAATGTAATCTGATATCAGCAGAAGAGCGGAGAGAACGGGTAGTGTAGTAGACAGAGATGAAGAGGGAGATGTAGGGGAGTGGAGCGCTGTGGAGACCATTATGGGTGAGAGTGATTAGTTTATGCTGTATTCTGTACTGGATGGGCAACCAGTGCAGTGAGTGACCCAGGGTAGAGGCATCAGTATAACGGCTGGAGAAAAAGATGAGTCTGGCTGATGCATTCAAAACAGATTGGAGAGGGGAGAGTTTACAGAGATGGAGGCCAATAAGCAAGGAGTTACAGTAGTCAAGATGAGAAAGAATAAGAGCAACAATGAGAGTTTGATTTGATTCCACAGTGAGAAAAAGACAGATTTTGGAGATGTTCTTGAGGTGCAGGTGACAGGATCGGGTAAGGGATTGGATACAGGAGGTGAAAGACAGACCAGAATCTAGTATAACCTCAAGACAGTAGGCCTGCTACCACACACTGAAAAATCTATAAAATCAGGGTGGGGTTGGTTAGTAGATGGCGGAAAGACAAAAAGTTCGGTTTCAGTGAGGTTTAGTTTCAGATGGAGAGAGAACATTATGTCCGAGACAGTGGACAGACAGTCACTGGTGTTTTGTAGCAGGGCAGGAGTGATGTCTCGGGAAGAGGTGTATAGTTGAGTGTCATCAGTGTAGAGATGGTACTGAAGGCCAAATCTGCTGATGGCTTGTCCAATGGGGGCTGTTTAGAGTGAAAAGAGGAGAGGACCTAGAACTGATCCTTGGGGAACCCCAACAATAAGAGGAAAAGGAGAGTAGGTAGAACCATAAAGTGAAACACTGAAGGAGCAGTCAGAGAGGTAGGAAGATAACCAAGAGAGAGCAGTGTCCTGGAGGGCAATGGCGCTGAGCATGCTGAGGAGAAGGTGGTGATCAACAGTGTCAAACGCTGCAGAGAGATCCAGGAGAAATACTGTGACAAGGAGTAGTTGCCCTGAGATTTATCAGTGAGGAGATCATTAGAGACTTTAGCTAGAGCAGTTTCTGTGGAGTGTAGGGTGCGGAAACCTGATTAGGTGAGAGTAGACCAAGCTTTCCAGGAGTTTAGAGATAAAGGGAAGGTTAGAGACTGGTCAATAATTAGCAGCACAGAGTGGGCTCTTTTTAGTAAAGGGGTTATGATGGCGTGTTTAAACGAAGATGGAAAGATCCCGGTGGAGAGAGAAAGGTTAAAGATTGCAGTTAGGTGAGAGATGACAGCTGGAGAAATAGACTGGCAAGAGAAGCCTGGATACATCTTCCTCTGTCGTCGGGTCAAGAGCTGAGAGAAGACTAGAGGACATGTTGGGAGGGACAAGATGGGTATTACTTGGGGATTGAGATGCAATGTTTTGCTGGATATTGACAATTTTTTCTTTGAAGTGAGTAGCCAGGTTTTCAGCACAGAGGTCAGAGACCGGGGTCAGAGCTTTAGGCCTGAGGAGGGAGTGGAAAGTGTCAAACAGACATTTTGGGTTGTTGTGTAATGTTGAGATGAGGGAGGGGAAATATTCTTGTTTGGCATGGTGAAGGGCAGTGTGGTAAGTCCTGAGCAGGTAGCTTTGACTTTCTCCACAGATGCTCAGCATACCTGGAACATCGCTGCAGAAAGTGAGTCTGAGGCGTATGCAAAGGCATGTGGTGTGTAAGTAGTGCTAATATATCCAGGGTGGTTGCAAGGAGTTTCATTGTATTGTTTAACAGCCAGGTCATGGCAGGAGATGGAGGAGATTGGGGACTGTGAGAACTGTATGGTGTCTATGAGTTCATGGAGTGGAGATTTTGGAACGTGTGATGGGCAAGTGTGTCCAGAGAAGGCTGAGAATTAGTGATAGTGAAGGAGATGAGGTTGTGATCAGAGAGCGCAAAAGGAGAATTAGTGAAATTAGAAATTGATAAGAGACTACAGAAGACCAGATCAAGAGAGTTCCCATCCTTGTGGGTTGGAGAGTCTGTGAATTGCAAGAGGCCAAGAGAAGATGTTAGTGAAAGAAACTGAGAGGCAACAGGAGACCTGGTGTCATCAAAGAGGATGTTGAAATCACCCATGATGAGAATGGATATTTCAGTAGAGAGGAAGTGAGGGAACCAGGCAGCAAAATGATCCAGAAACTTGCGGGGTGAGCCTGGGGATCTGTACACAACCACCATTTGAGAGAAAAGGGTATGGACCTCAAAGGAGGGGAAAGTGAGGGAGGATGCGGGAGGAATGACCTGGTATGTGTAGTGTGGAGAAAGAAGTATGCCGACCCCTCCACCCTGCCTGTTCTCGGGTATGGGGGTGTGGGTGAACTGTAGGCCGCCATAGGTGAGAGCAGCAAGGGAAGCGGTGTCAGATTGCTGGAGCCATGTTTCTGTGAGAGCTAGCAGGTTGAGGGAGTTAGAGAGGAACAGGTCATGAACAGCAGGAAGTTTGCTACAGACAGATCAGGGGTTCCACAAAGCACACTTCAAAGGGGCAGGAAAAGACATACAATGAATAGCAAGCAGGTCATCAGGGTTTCTATGGGAGGCAGAGGAGGATGTGGGATGAGCAGTAAAGAGGGCTGGACCCAGGTTAGGAGAGGTGTCCCCCTCAGCGAGAAGCAGGAGAATGAAAAGAGACAGTAGAGGGTTCAGTGATGTGTAAGAGCGGCGTTTGTGCAGCACTATGTAAGCAGGTTGTTTAGGGTAGTTGAAAAGGGAAAATAGTGTGTGGGATGTTTACATAGGTGAGAGAAGGAGAGAGGGGCTGATGTGCATAACATTCTCAGGGGGCATTGCTGGGTGATAGGATAGGAGGCAGATGACTGCCAGGTAGATAGCAAAAGTGAGCATGGTGGATAAGGTTTCATTCATTTATTTATTTATTTATTTATTTTAAAAAGACCAGTTGCTCACAGAAAAGGCGATCCTCCTATCCCCCTTAGGCCTCGTTCACACGACGGATTTGGCCCAGTCGGGCCGCGCCGCAAACTCGCGTCTCTCGACGCGGGTTTGCGGTGCGAGCGGTGGGCGTGGTCTCGGCGCGGTTTGGGGCGTGGTTTGGGGCGCGGCTTGCGCCGAGGGTTTGCCCCCATGCACATTAATAGCAGGGGGCAAGCCGCGGCGCGAGCCGCGTCCTGGCCGGGCAACACCCGCGGCGACACCCGCGGCGCTGCCCGTGGCAGCACCGCGCGGCCGCCGCGCAGAGAACTCCCTGTCAAGAATTTACAGGAGAGTTCTTTACACGCGCGGGTCTGGCCGCGGCGTGTGAATATTAACGCGGTTTCCCATAGGAAACCATGTTAATAATCTAGGCGCGATTTGGCCGCTGTTATGGCCGTGGAAACCGAGTCGGAACCCGCGGCCATAACCGCGGCCAAATCCATCGTGTAAACGAGGCCTTATGCTCACTTCTGTCTAATTTCTGTCATACTTCTGTAGATCATGCCACTTCCAAATATGGCATGACAATAGATGGCATAGAGACCATTGTTCACATAGACCTGAGCACTCTAACTTATACTATGCAATGTGCAGTTCATTGATATCATAAGTGAACCCAAGTGTCGTAAATGGGTGGAGCTACAATTGGCCCAGCACAGCAAAGACTTCAAGGGGGATATCGGGATGAATGGTTACACAAATAAACACAAGGTAATTATGGAAGACAAAGCTGGGGTGAAATCTACACGTACACATACCATTAAAACAAAGCAGGACAATTAAACAAATAATGCTGTGGGCTTCCTGGGGATTGCTGTCCAACAGAAATACATACCATTAAAACAAAGCAGGACAATTAAACAAATAATACTGTGCGCTTGCTGGGTATTGCTGTCCAACAGAAACACGTACTATTAAAACAAAGCAAGACAATTAAACAAATAATGCTGTGGGCTTGCTGGGGATTGTTGTTCAACAGAAACACATACCATTAAAACAAAGCAGGACAATTAAACAAATAATGATGTGGGTTTGCTGGGGATTGCTGTCCAACAGAAACACATATCATTAAAACAAAGCAGAACAATTGTCACAGGTGGGCCCGCGACCCCCGTCCCGGGTCGCGGGCACACCCGTGATCACCGCACGAGCGGCACCGCCGCCCGCATGTCGGGCGGTGCGCGCGCTCACCCGCCCGGCCAAGCTCCCCTCTACTTTACCGGGGGCCGCGCTCCTGTTGCTGCCTCAGCTCCCGGCGCGCGCGTCCCCGATCTCTAAGGCGTGCGCGCGCCAGCACTGTGAGATTTAAAGGGCCAGTGCACCGGTAATTGGCTATTGCCGGTCACTGCCCTTATTTAAGCCTACCCCTTCCTGGGGCTGTTGACGGATCTTTAGTGCCATTTCAGCCTATAGAGAAAGCGTTCCAAGCCGTGTTATGTCCTACCGTGTACCTTTACCATTAGCTTCCGTTCCCGACCACGAAACCTTGCCGCCTGCCCTGACCTACAGCCTGACAACGACCACGAACCAAAGCCGCCTGTCCTGACCTTCTGCCTTTCCCCAAACTACGAAGCCTGCCTAAATTTTTCGGGCACCACGCTATCCCTTGGCTGCCACCGCAAGCAAGTCACGTCGGGGGTAGCGACCTGGTAGACTCCCGCCGCAGCAAGTCCATCCCGCTTTGCGGCAGGCTCTGGTGAAAACCCGGGACCTACTTAGATTCCGTTTCCTGGCGTGGCTTACACCATCGCTTGCGCTGGTCCAGTGGATCCACCTTCTACGTCCAGGTCCGTGACAGTAAGATCCGGCCATGGATCCCGCCAAGGTGCCTCTGCCGTCTGACGCTGACTTCACCGCCATTAGGGCTCAGCAATCACAACAGCTCGCTCAGCAAGCCCAGCAACTCCGCCATCTCTCTGCCATGATGCAGCAGTTCCTGGCCGCTCAGCAACAGCCACCCGCTCCCGTGGCCCCCACAGGTCCTCTGGTTCCGGCTCCGGCCGTTGGTCCATGGCTCCGTCTGTCTATGCCGACCAAATTCGTGGGGGGACTCCAAGGCCTGCAGGGGCTTTATCACCCAATGCTCCCTGCATATCGAGTTAATGGGCAACCAATTTCCTACCGAATGGTCTAAGGTGGCGTTCATGCGCAGCCTTCTCTCCGGGGAAAGCCCGGCCGGGGCTACTCCCTCTGGGAAAGGGACAATCCGGTAACAGCTAACCTGGCTTCATTCCTCACCGAATTCAGGAGCATTTTCGAGGAACCGTCCCGGGCTTCTTCTGCCGAGACCACCTTGCTAAACCTGCGCCAAGGGGACTCATCTGTAGGCGACTATGCCGTACATTTCCGCACTTTGGCTTTTGAGTTATCTTGGAATGAAGGGGCTTTTGACTGCCACCTTCATGAAGGGCCCCTCTCCAGCCGCATCAAGGAGCTTCTATCCCCCGGGGATCTCCCCGTCTTCTTGATGACCTTATCTCCCTGGCCACTGGGATTGACATCCTTTTTCCCTCGGAACGCCAGGAGGAACTCCGCAGGAATGGGAAGAAGCTAGACCCCGTCGTCTTCCTCGTCTGGCCCCAGTATTTCAAAGGCCCCCCTCATTTTGCCCTCGGCCACCTGCCGCCGAGGAAGCCATGGAAGTGGATAGGGCCCACCTGTCTAAAACTGAGCAAAACCAGAAGACGTGAGGAGAATCTTTGTCTTTTACTGTGGCAGTGCAGACCATTTCTGCAGATCCTGTCCACTGCGCCCTCAGCGTCCGGGAATCGGGCGCACCTAGGGTATGTAGGACAGGCGTCCCTAGGTTAGAGCAAGCCCTCCCCTCGCCTGACCATGCCCGTGATCGTCGGCACTGGGCCTGGTTCCCAGTTTCATGCTACTGCTTTCCTGGACTCTGGGTCTGCCGGAAATTTCTTGGACACTGCCCTGGTGTCCCAGCATAACCTATTCCTTCAACGCTGTAGCTGAAAAACGATAATATAACCGCCATCCAATAGTCTCTGCTGTGCGAAGGCTCCTCAACCTTCAATTCAGTACTCCAACAAACAACAAGCAGATTCAAATGTTGCAAAAGGTTTACCAAACATTTATTGACAGTCCCATTTAAATATAAGACCTCATCTGTAACATCCCTTTTACTTGTGTTTAAGTTGTATTGGCAATCCATAGTAGGTGGCGGGAAAACATATGGAAGCACTTTTCCCAGCTGCGATACTACGACCGCTTAGCCCGGCTACTCCATCTTGGAATGCAACAATTTCTGACAGGCGGACGTGACGCAGGCCGCGCGACGTTTCGGGGGACCGCCCCCTTCTTCAAGGTGCTTGAAGAAGGGGGAGGTCCCGAAAACCTCGCGCCCCCTGCGTCACGCCAGCCTGTCAGAATTTTTGCTTCAAGATGGAGTAGCCGGGGCTATGCGGTCGTAGTATCGCAGCTGGGAAAAGTGTTTCCCGTAGTTCCTGCCACCTACTATGGATTGCCATACAACTTAAACGCAAGTAACGGGATGTTACAGATTGGGTCTTATATTTAAAGGGGGACTTTTCAATAAAATGTTTGGAACCTTTTGAAAACATTTAAAATCTGCTTGTTGTTTGTTGGAGTCCCAGCATAACCTCCCTGTGATCCGCCTGGAGAAACTCCTACTCATCTCCTCTGTCAGTGGAGAGATTCTCAAGGACCCAATTCGGTTCCGAACTGAGCCCCCGGTCCTACAAGTAGGGTGCGCATAAGGAGAGACTTGCGTTCTACGTTACTACCCCGTTCCTCCTCGTCCATTCTCCTGGGTCTCCGTGGCTGCAACGCCATGCTCCCGTGCTCGATTGGCAGACGGGCGAAGTCCTGAGTTGGGGTTCGGAGTGTCAGTCTCGCTGTTTGGTGGCACCTCACCCGGTGCTTACCGCTTCTCCAGGGTCGTCTAAGCCTCTGACGGGCCTTCCTGCACCATACCAAGCCTTCGCAGATGTCTTCTCCGAGAAGCAAGCTGAGACGTTGCCGCCCCATCGCCCATATGACTGTCCTATTGATCTTCTGCCCGGGACGTCTCCTCCACGGGGCAGGGTTTACCCCCTGTTGGTACCTGAGACCTTGGCTATGTCTACATATATCAAGGAGAATCTCCAGAAGGGGTTCATCCACAATTCCTCCTCTCCAGCTGGGGCCAGGTTCTTCTTCGTGGCTAAGAAGGGCGGAACCCTGCGTCCTTGCATAGACTATCGAGGCCTCAACAAGGTCACGGTAAAGAACCGCTATCCCCTGCCCTTGATCACGGAACTTTTTTTACCTTCTTTCGGGGTGCCAAGTTTTTTACTAAACGGAAACCTACGAGGGGGGGTTATAACCCCCATCGGATACGTGAGGGCGACGAATGGAAGACTGCTTACAACACCCGCGACGGGCACTTCAAGCACCTGGTCATGCCCTTCGGGCTCTGCAATGCCCCGGCCATCTTCCAAGAATTCGTCAATGACATCTTCCAGGACCTCCTGTACACGTGCATGGTTGTGTATCTTAATGACATTCTGGTTTTCTCCCCCGACCTTGAGTCCCATCAAGTTCACGTACGACAGGTCCTCAGACGTCTAAGGGCCAACCGCCTCTATGCCAAACTTGAGAAGTGCCAGTTTCATCAGCAGAGCCTTTCCATTTCCTGGCTACATCATTTCTGACAAGGGCCTACAGATGGACCCCCGCGAAGTTGGTCTGCCGTCCTACAATGGCCGCACCCGTGGGTCTCCGGACCATACAAAGATTTCTGGGGTTCGCCAACTAAATTTTAGGCAATTTATACCACATTTTTCCTCGCTGGTGTCTCCCATAGTGGCCTTAACCAAGAAGAACGCCAATCCAAAGCTCTGGCCACCAGCGGCAGAGGAAGCTTTCTCTAGGTTAAAATGTGCCTTTGCCTCTGCGCCGATGCTCTCTCGGCCAGACACTGAACAACCATTTTTCCTCAAGGTCGACGCCTCCTCGGTGGGGGCCGGGGCCGTACTCTCCCAGAAAAGGCCCAAAGGCAAAACCCTCACTTGCGGGTTTTTCTCTAAAAGTTTTTCCTCTGCTGAAAGGAAATACTCTAAACCGCGGGCCGGGAATTATTGGCCATCAAGCTGGAAGAGTGGAGGGGATCTCTTGGGGGGGGGTCGTCACCCTGTCAGCATTTATACCGACCATAAAAATCTGCTGTATCTCCAGACTGCCCAATGCTTAAATCCACTCCAGGCTCGTTGGTCTCTCTTCTTCTCCTGGTTTCATTTTCTCATTCATTTTCGCCCTGAGGCACGAAATGTCAAGGCTGACGCTCTCTCCCGTGCTTCGGATGTGACGGGGGATGAGTCCACTCCACGGCACATTATCCCTCCAGAACGGCTCATCTCTGCTGCACCAGTAGATCTACAACGCATTCCTCCCGGCAAGACATACGTCCGTCCAGCTCTTCGGGAGAAGATATTGTCATGGGGGCATTGCTCCCGTATGGAGGGGCACCCAGGGAGTGCAAGGTCCTGCTCCCTCATCTCTCGTTTCTACTGGTGGCCGGGCCTTGCCCAGATGTTCGTGAGTTCGTTTGGGGTCCTGCGCTTCCTGTGCCCGGAAAAGTCTCCCCGTCTCAAACCGGCAGGTCTGCTCCCTTTCCCCTACCTATACCCAGCTGTCCTTGGACCCATGTGGCCATGGATTTTATCAAAGGATCTCCCTCCTTCCCCTGGCAACACTGTGATTTGGGTGGTTACAGACCGGTTTTTCAAAGATGTCCACTTTGTTCCTCTGCCGGGTCTTTCCCTCAGGCCCCTCACCTTGCCAGTCTATTTTTTCTACATATTTTTTGGCTGCATGGGCTCCCTCGGCACATAGTGTCGGAGCAGGGCGTTCAATTTGTCTCCAGATTCTGGCGCTCCCTCTGCAACCAACTACAAATGAAACTGGCTTTTTCTTCAGCCTAAACCACCACCCCGTCCAATGGACAGGTAGAAAAGAGTAAACCAGACCCTAGGTTGCTATCGCGCCACTTTGTCTCCATGGCCAGGATGATTTTGGGCCAGCTTGTTGCCCTAGGCCGAGTTTTCCTATAACTCATTGGATTCGGAGTCTGCTGGAGCTGCTCCTTTCTTTATTGTCTACGGGCGACATCTCCGACCCACCCTCCCCCTTTCTGTGCCCTCGAAGGTCCCTGCTGTGGAGGAGCTGGTCCAGGACCTGACGGCTATCTGGAAACAGACGCACCATTCGCTACTCCAGGCTTCCGCTCGTACTAAGGCACAAGCTGACAAAAAGCGAAGACCTCCGCCCAAAACCCTTTCCCCACCCGGTGAAAGGTGTGGTGTCGCTAAATATAACGTTTTAAAAGGTTCCCAGCTATAAGCTGGGTCCCCGGTTTCCTGGGTCCCCTTCGAGGTGCTCAAGCGCATTAATCCAGTAGCAAACAAGCTTCGCCCTTCCCCCCTATGAGGGTCCCGAACTCCTTCCATGTCCCCTGCTAAAAACCGGTCAACCCCAAATCCGCTTTCTTGGGTACTTGTCCCCATTCCTGGGCCGATACCACCGATGTCTTTACGGTAAAGGAGATTCTAGATATGAAGAACGGTCAGAGGAAACGGTTTTTTTTTCTCATTGACTGGAAGGGGTTCGGGCCCGAAGAGAGGTCCTGGGAGCCAGAGAGCAATATTCTGGATCGTGACATCATCCAGAGGTTCCTCCAGGCCAGAAAGAGGGGGAGGCCGAAGGAGGGGAGGGGGGTACTGTCACGGGTGGGTCCGCGACCACAGTCCCGGGTCACGGGCACACCCATGAACACCGCACGAGCGGCACCGCCGCCCGCATGTCAGGCGGTGGGCGCGCTCACCCGCCCGGCCCAAACTTTCCCCCCTACTTACCCGCCGCGCTCCTGTTGCTGCCTCAGCCTCCCGGCGTGCGCGTCCCCCCATCTCTAAGGCGCGCGCGCGCCGGCACTGTGAGTTTTTAAAGGGCCAGTTTCACCGGTAATTTGGCTATTGCCGGTTTACTGCCCTTATTTAAGCCTACCCCTTCCTGGGGCTGTTGCCGGATCTTGAGTGCCATTTCAGCCTATAGAGAAAGCGTTCCAAGCCTTGTTCTGTCTTACTGTGTACCGTACCATTAGCTTCCGTTCCTCGACCACGCACCTTGCCGCCTGCCCTGACCTACTGTCTGTCCACGACAACGAACCTGAGCCGCCTGTCCTGACCTTCTGCCTGTCCCCGACTACGAGCCTGCCTGACTATTCTGCACCACGTATACCTTGGCTGCCACCGCAAAAAAAGTCACGTCAGGGGTAACGACCTGGTAGACTCCCGCCACAGCAAGTCCATTCCGCTTTGCGGCGGGCTCTGGTGAAAACCAGGACCTACTTAGATTCCGTTTTCTGGCGTGGCTTACACCATCGCTTGCGCTGGTCCAGTGGATCCACCTTCTACGTCCAGGTCCGTACCAACAATTAAATAAATAATGCTGTGGACTTGCTGGGGATTGCTGTTCAACAGAAACACATACCTGTGAAGAGATGAAGAAAAACATAATCAGATTGTAATGGGGAGGTGTGCTATATCAGTTAATGTCATATTTCTGTAGATCATGCCACTATCAAATCAAGCCACTTCCAAATATGGCACGACAATAGATGGCACATAGGCCATCGGTCACATTGACCTGAGCGCTCTAACAGATTCCTTCTTTTTCTTTATTTTAGTTCACACACACAGATTTTTATGCAGGTGCTCAGAGGCGTGGAAACAGTAACAGAATCCTCATTACTGCATATTACAACTAGAAAAATCATTGGCTTCATTTATTCATAACACAGTACTATTGTTTACCGTTTAATAAACAAACTTCTTTAATAATCAAACTCCTGATTGGTAGGTGGTGACCTTTTAATAATTGTTTTGCTACACATCACCAGATGCTCAAATTTGGTAATTTCAAGACATTTACTGAGGTAGGTACCCCATCCAACACCACTCCTTTCCCCTCTTCTCCCCTCCCCCCAATCTAATATAATTGTCTACTGTTCTTTTGAATACTATGAAGAACAGGCTGTTTCGCTGACTGAGTATTTTTATATTTGGTTTGGTTATTAACTAGCAAAAGTGGCATCTTATCAAACTGGAAGAATTTTATAGTCTTAGGAACACCAGTTGCAGTCAGTGTACAACAGAAGCATAGGTCATTTCAGCTGAATATTGAATTTCTGTGATGTCTGGTTGAGAATTACAAACACTTTCTTTCAAGACTAGAAAACTAGTCAAATTGTTCAACCCTTTAACTTTGACCTAGGGGTATTTACTTATCACCATATTTATATACCTTTCATTATGGTTTACTATTTAAAAAAAACATACATGCAACTTTTTGATTACTTATTTATTCAATTTCTTCACTTTTTGTGGAGGCAAAGCAACCAAAAAAACCTGATATTTTGGAGTTGGTATTTTTATTTTTATGTGTTCACCATGTGGAATAAATAACATGTGTCACGGGGGTCGCGGGCTCCGCTGCTCCCCACGGCCGTCACCCTGCTCGCAGGGGGTCCGGCGCGGCGGCTGCCCGCGACCACCCCGCTCCTGTCCCGGGCCCGGCGCCGCTTCCCTTACCCGTCCGCGCTCCGGTGAACGCTGTCCCCGCCTGTCCCGGCCGCCGGGCGCGTGCCCTGTGCTTTAGGCGCGCGCGCCGGCTTCTCTAGATTTAAAGGGCCAGCGCCCCGCTAATTGGTCAATAGTCGGGCGCTAAGTCTATTTAAGTGATACGCCCCCAGAACTTACTGCCAGTCCGTTGGTGTGCTTACCGTGTGTTTAGAGTGTATCGTAGTCCTGTTCTGATTACCCGTGTACCAAACCGCCTGCTTCCGTTTCCTGACCTTGCCTGTTTGCCGCCTGCCCTGACCGTCTGCCTGTCTCTGACCACGAACCTCTGCCGCCTGCCCTGACCTCCTGCCTGTTCCCGACTACGCCTTTGGATTTCGATTCTGTACCATGCTGTACCCCGGCCGCCATCGCAAGCAAGTCACGTCAGGGGTAACGACCTGGTAGCCTCACGCCGCAGCAAGTCCATCCCGCTTTGCGGCGGGCTCTGGTGAAAACCGGGGGCTACTTAGACTCCGTTCCCTGGCGTGGCTTAGTTATCATCGCTTGCGTTGGTCCAGCGAATCCACTCCTGCGTTACAACATGATTTACAAAGGCATAAGCTGCAAGTACCTTATTAATGGAAAATTGACAGCAAAATCCTGAACTGGATTACCATATGCTAAGCAGGAGGTCATAATGGAGTGACGCAGTCAGGACCCATTGAGATGCTAAGAATTGAAACTGAGGAACCTACATATTGTAAGTATCAGGCCAGGCTTTATTCACCACTAGCAGAGGATAGAAGCCTCAGAGAACCTCAAGAGGGCCAAAAGAGCCTTGTCATATGTGCTAGCAGTGTAGGATGGCATGGAAGCCTAGGCTAGGCTTATAGAATAAAATATTAAAATCCAGGGCCTATATACCAAGCAGGGCCCATAGCACTGCCAGAGGAGAGCCAGGGCACAGAGCTCCAGAAACTGCAAGCTCTGATTTGGCGGTAGGTGATGATTAGTGGCAAGGCCGAAAATCGCTTCAGGTGCCGTCTAGGCAACAGTCTCAAAAATGGCTCCAGATCCATAATATGGGTCTCAAATAAATCCTCCTGGCCAGCAGCAATCATTGATGAAATTTTGAGAAGGATAGAAACCTGCATAGGGCTAGATGAAGCTGCGACCCTTTCCTGCTGTCATGAGGTATCACCCCAGGCAGGTGCCTACCTCTACCTACCCCTTTTCCCAGCCCAGTTGTTTCATTTTTTAATATAGGTGCATTAGAGAAATAGTTAAAAAAATTGTGAATTTATACATAGTATTTAGCTTTGTTGAAGGTCTTGAAATATCAGTTATTGTATAAAGTATTAATCGTCAGCAATTTGCCTCAAAAATGCTTTTAAACTTGCTAAAAACAAATGCTACACAGAATTTTGCTTCTGGAATATATCAACATAACCAACTTATATTGCTAGCCATAACATAATATCCAGATCATCTTTCACAGACCAGATGTAATCTACAATTATAAAACCGTTCTGCATCATTTTTCTGTTTGGAGACACCATCTCACCATATTGCAAACATAGCAATCACCCCAAGGATTTATTATGAGAGAGAATATCTTGTTATTCACTAGGATGAACATTAAGGTACTTGACTGACTAGAAAATTGCTGCCTCTTTCACTGTGCACTTGCTTCTCACAGGTCTCTTGATATCTGAATTCAGGCTTTTATGTATACCACTGCTAGATTACAAAGGTTTTGTACTGTTCAAAACTATAAAATGACTTTAGAGAAATCATAAAACCCAGTTCATACATATTCACTCTGTTGTATGTTGTTTAGTTTAGATATCGATAGATTTACATTTTACTGTATTCACATAACTTATTCCAATACCAGTTATTCAATGAACTATCACCTTTTCAGGTTGCTGTTGTGAAGACTATATTTATTATTTTATGTTAGAGTCTTAAGATTAAAGGCCTATCACTTAGGAAAGCTGGTCCTGATAAAGAAGAAAATCCCTTCAGTACCCCTGATGGCTTGACAGCTAGGTCACTATCTGCATATAAAGTATTCTAAATTCACCTAGGCTATAGCAAAAAGTTGCCAGATTCTATTGTTCCAGTTAGTAAAACCTGTTTAACCATGTAGTCATATGGACCACCTCCTTGTGGTAAGACTTAGCCCTTTTATTGTACGGGGATGTATGAAAATGAATACAAAGGCCTGATTTTTTTTCCAGACATTGCAAATATAGTCTATGATCTATGCCTGCTATTGCATCTCTTTAAATTCACTTCACTATGGCTGACCTGCAATAACAGACAAACCTATGGACTTGCATTGCTTCCTAGGGAGGAAACATCACAGCAAAAATGGGAGCATATAGCCCTTTTCAATG